>JAFIRS010003737.1:0-117134 GCA_018342105.1 Gonioctena quinquepunctata | reverse complement strand
TTTCAAACAAATTAGTATCAGGAGTATCAGGAGAGCAGGAATTCGAGGAGGTGTGTATTTTGAAAAAGACCTCCCCACGTTTCTGTGATCCTGATACAAATCTGAAAATTGTATTTCTCTATTTGTTTGAACGAAACTCGGATTTCGAATCAATAATTTTCTGCGAAAACTTGGATTTCAAACAAATTACTATCAGGAGTATCAGGAGAGCAGGAACTCGAGGAGGTGTGTATTTTGAGAGATCTCCCTACGTTTCTTTGATCCTGATACAAATCTGAAAATTTCATATCTCTATTCGTTTGAACAAAACTCGGATTTCGAACTTATGATTTCGACTACTGATTTGAAATTTTAGTTCATTTTGAAAGCTTTCTTGGGATCGGATCCCTACTGATTTGAAGTTTGACTTTAGAAGCTCTCGACCGATGGACTGCATTTATTTTATACTTTCCATCTGAGTATGAACTCGTAACGTGTAAGTGGAGCCATCTGTTAGCACTTTGATGATCTGCAAAATTACTTCTCGCAAAGTAAATCAGGACCTGATTCAGTTCATACTGAGTGCCTGTTTGAGATCGGGTTTCTACTGATTTGAAGTTTGTTCACAATATATAGATATAATTAAAAGTACAGTTTCTATTAAATGATTTTATTGAATGGTATGATGGATTTACAAAATAATTCTACAAGAAATTGAAAGAAATTGAAATTAAAAGGGATAACTAGGATGACATTCATTAATTCCTCACTAATGTTGAGATGTACAAAACTAAGTGCTGTCTGAAATGTCTTCCATTTTCTTCTTCGTTTCCAGGAAACGTCTGCCTGCTTTTCTGGGGAGAGAGAAGTAAGCCCAATCATCATGGAAGTTCTCCTGAAAAGAAAAGTCATTGAAATCACCGATTTCATCACAGAAATTTCGAATATATCGTTTAAAAAAATATGGGAAGTTCTCATAAGAGTTTTCATTGGCAAAAATATTTACTTTACTTTGGTAAACATTTATTTTTTATTCAAAACCTTGCCACCCCCATATTTCGTGAGAGAATTTTTTATGAGTATTAATGAATAGTATTGACATACTCCAATTTTCGACCTTCAGAAGCGTGTTAACCCCAAACATTTTTCAATGTGGAACTCTGCCACTTTCATATCTCGTCGGAGCGTTCGTGATGGGTGTCAATAAACGATAGTTTCAATAGATTCAAGTTTCCAGGCGCATGGTTTCTGAGAAAATCGGCTGTGACCAACACAGGGCAGCGTAAGTGATCTTATAAGGATTCCGTGTTTTACTTTTGATGAAGGCAACTCTATAAATATGAAGCCTATCTAACCTTGATGCCAGAAAACCCAAATGCGACAAAAACATCGAGCTCGCAGTATTTTAAATAAAGAAAATTGCTAATCTGCCTCTGACGCCCGGAAATTTGAATCTCGATATTAGGTACTCCATAATTAACTATCTTACAAAATATGAATATGGCAGGAACTCTAATAAAAATATTGCCATCGCCAACCCACATGTAATCAATGATAATCATCCAAAAGGATTGCTCCAACAAAAGATGGAGGTGACAGGGTTCCCAAGGTTTCCTATTCTCAAATTTTGGGTGGAATAGAAGCATCAATTATCTTCAAATGAAAATGTCAAGGTGTATTGTGATGTGAACAAAAGAGTGATATGGGAAAATTATAGCTCATAACTGATCTGTAATATTGAAGTTTAGAAACTGGTGGGGTTTTTGTTTTGGTCATCTCCCGACTATTTTGAAAATGACGAAAGAAAAATAGCAATAATTTGTATTTTCTCCTTGGCCACATTTGCTTTTTTAAGTTTGTTGGTAAGTTGAGGTTGAATTGGTCTACTACGACGCCCCATTCATATCTCATTTCCATTTTAGAAAGTATAATTCATTGAAATTGAGAATTCTCGAAATGTACATTTGACAAAGATTCTCTCGTCGGAAACAGCAGAATATTTTTCTAAACTACGTGAAGTTATCTCTCCTTTCCCGATGTAGAAATCAGTTTGATAGCTCTGCTAGGTAATAGCAGTTGGGTGGCTATTTCAAATGGCAAAGCCATGGGAAGCAAGGTCCATGAAGCAAGAGATTATCGAAATCGAGCAGCAATGACAACGAATGAATCACAATCAAAAACACTAGTGTGCTTCAATCTCGACTGGCTTCAATTTTTGTACGGAATATGCATTCATACATGCATCTATGAATATACAAATTCAAAGTTTCCATTAGAGTTATTTTACAATGTGGTTCGTTCGTTATTAAAACGAGCTTATTGTTGGTATTTCCTTTTTATATTGGTTTGTCGAATTATGCTTCAAAGCGGTGTGGTAGGATTCCCCATGGGATCCGGTATTTGTATTGAAATTGCATTTTATGATACCGAATATTTGAATAATCAAACCATATTTGGCAAATTTATGTTTCAGTGATTCAGTATTATCAACACTTAATTCGAAAAATATGTTCTCAATAAATTCTGACTTTTGAAAAAGAAAAACTTGAATTATTTCCAGGGCAGTATAAATTGAAAGTTATTTTGTTTTTCGTGAACATTTGGTGAACCCAAAAAACCATATTGGGGAACTTTCATATTCTTGCGTTTAAAATGATTTTTTTTGTTTTTTAACCGCTTTCTTAGTTGTTTTACCAACCCTCAGAAGTCAATGAAAACTTGTACGACTTAAGAGCACGGGGGCCTTACCTTTTATAGTGGGTTCCGAAACCACTCTTGGGGTTTGGACAAATTTTTCACCGGCTGAGTAGAACGTACGTTGCCGCGTCGGGTGGAAACAGTGAATATAAGACTAACGCTCCTGCCACTGAGCCATTAGCTTGTATATTAATTAATAATTAATTATGTATTCAAAAGTCGAAGGATATGATAATTTGTGTTTTTGTTTCTGTACATGGTCTCAGAGTTCCGCATGAACCTTTGACTTGGAGGCTATAATAATATAAATTGGAAACAGAATTCACAAAACGATTGCCTGGAGATAAAGACGTGGGAGTATGAACAAACAATATATGTTTTATTAAGTGAACGAACAAGGTAATTGATTTACTTGAACATGGGTATAAGAACATTCAGTTTAACTTGTTAAAAATAAATAATAAAATTAGCCTTGAGCTCATTCCCCAAGAGCATCGTTTTTTTTGACACATTCAAAAAATTGCGCAGCGCAACTCCGATACCTACGGGCTGCCATACTTGCGCTGCCCTGTTATTTATAACACTGGCTCACTTCTCAAAAAGTTTTAGCTTTGAGCTAATCATACGTGTTTTTTTTGCTGGCTCTTGGTCTATAACTATAATCAATGAAGTCACAAAACATTATATAAATTCTTTTCATATCGACACATTCCACTTTTAATCAATCAACAAATGAACACATTCGGAGTTGATTTATAATTTCCAGAAAGCAGTCTGAACTATCCAGATAATGAAACAATAATTTACTGAACGATAAAGTCGTCCGCTGGAAATGATGGAACGGAGTTTCTGAAATCCCAACTAGAATCACAATGTTCGGATGAAAAATATATCCACGTTACGAAACATTTCCTGCACGAGAGGCACAGAAAAGTGATTTCCTGACCCAAGGTGGCGAGTGATTTGAAGTTTTACTGCCGCAAGATGATGGAATTTTCGAGAAACTGAACTTTCTCCGATGCGGAGATAGATAAGTAAATCGAATACCTAATCGTTTGGTTGTATATTTCACCTAAAGATCCATTCCACTGCACTCATTCAGATTTTACAAACATTATTTCGTGACTGAAAGTTTCTATTTTTGCTATAATTACTTAAGGGTAGTGAGCATTAATTCATTAAGGCTAATGAGCAGCTCGTAGCGATATTCCTGTATTTGTCTACTGAAATTTCCATTGGGTAGGCAACATTATTCAGCTTCAAATAATTATTGTACACAGAATGATAAAATGTTTATTACTAACTTCTCTGGATTATTTACCGTATTCATACCAATCTCTTGGAAGCCTCATCACCTATCGAAAAATAGTTTAATTGAGTATTGGTTGTTAATATATTATTGAAAATGTCTCCAAAATCGTTAGATCTTGAATCATCGCTCTAGTGTTCGGGTACGAATCAACTGAAGACCACGGCTAAACGTTTAATAGTTTAGAGATGCTGACCGATGGATTTATCTGGTTTTTTTCCAACTCGATCTCATTAGCTCCTTTCCTCAAAAGTTCTCAGAGATTGCCTCAAGACTGATAACAAAAAAAGTGTTATCAAATAGTCTTTGAATAATTGCCGAAGGTCCCTAAAAATTTCGGAATAAGTTTTCTTCAGATATCATAGAATTAAATTCCCGTATGATATTTGATATATGTTTCAATGAAAATACAACTTAAAAAAAAACAACAAAATTGGCAAAATCATGGAGATATGCGATATGAAGACAATCTTCGCGGTAACTAATAAAATTCCTAATTTTCTCAGATCTCCTGAAGATACCATAGCTAATGAGTCTCAAGGCATAAACGAAATACCATGATCTAAATGCCCTTGGACATACATAGGACAATCTAACAAATGAGTGACAAGCCGAGTTTACGAACATCAATTTGCCGTCCGACACTCAGACCCTTTGTCGGCACTTTCCAAACGCCGTGAAGAAACAGGTCACAGAATAGATTTCGAGCACGACAAAACCACTACAAGCAAAAGTCATTCGAGAAGCTCCTAAATGCTAGCCGAGACTATGTGCGTGTCAGTCCACAAGTGATTCAAAGGCGAGCAGATTGCATTGCCAAAGAACGGACGAACACTCGATTTTCCGGCACAGAACCCTTCTGGATGTCGCTCACGCTCATTAGTCAGGGAGCTCATGAATAAAAATTGTTTTTTTAATTGGTTTAAAAAACAGTAATCAATATTCAGATTTTCATTACCAACTTTCATTCAAATCCATAAAATGACCCAAAACCTAATCAAGACAACAAAACTAGTCGTATGGAGTCTGAACGTGTAGCTTAGCAGAGAAAGATTCGGCGAACTTGATCTCAGTCTTCTCTCGCTAGCTAATTGTGGAAAGTGCAAGTTTCATAGTTCATCCCAAGTTCTCGGCTGGTCAGGATGACGAAAGTATATCGATATCTGAAGTCCAGCAATACCGAGGCGGTTAGTACTTGTTTGGATGATCACCTGCCAGCGAATATTCGCGTTGAAAGCCTGTATAACTAAAGCGTAGTAGTATATTCACAGCTGAAGGCGCTATATCAATGAGCACGAGATATAGCGAGAGATATTCTGTCCTTCGGAGGGGACGTTGAGATGGCGGTCCCGAATTCATGGATGTTAATCTCGTTGAAGATACCGGTTGGAAACACCATAGGATTCGGCAAAATATACGGTTGGTGGAAATGTGCTAAACGGTGCCGGTGATTGTCCCTGGTCGTAAAAAGATGCCGATAAATGAAGAAAAATAAAAAAACTTATAGTTTATCATAGTGAATATTGATTCCAAAACACTCCATTTTTTCTACCAAATGATTCAATTCTATTGAAAGCTATATGCAGAAGATAGCAGAAACCTATCTTTCGATCAATAACACGACAAAAACAATTTTTCATCCAATATTCGACATTCTTGGCTCTCCAATAAACCCGGTAAATGTATTGAATCAATGGAGCCAATGTTGATATTTCTTTTCGATTTCACAGCAATATGAAACCGATCTTTTATAGAGCAGCTTATTTCTCTCTAAACGATCCGTTTTGTTCTGAGCCATCCATCTTACGAGCATTCTCCTGTTTGGGCAACGTCACATAAAAACCGTCCCATCCCTCATCCATTGTTCGTAGTGGAAAGCTTTTTTCACTCCCTGGATATTGCCCTATTCGTTTCATATTCTTTATTTGAATACTATCTCAGAAGTTTTCACCTGAAAGATATTTTTATGGCAGCGCTTTTTTGATATCCGGAATCGCTTTCGGATATTCCAATGATATTTCTCATTTCATTCATCATTACTTCTTGATCGAAATTAAGACTACACCAATCTCATCATTTCGATTTTTCGCAAAAATATAGATTAAACAAGTGTCCCATTTCAGAAAAATTAATTGAATCTCATGAAGAAGCTTATGGATATTCCATTCTATTTACGAATGTTTCTAATAGAACTTGTGCCAACTGAGAAATCAATGTAGCAGATAAATATTCATGCATTCTATCTAGGGCAGGGTTATTCTGCCAAATCTGGATCTCACAGGAAATAGATTTGGCAGTCAAATTCGCATTATATTAGGAGAATATTGAGTATGTATCTTGAGTGTTTCTATAACAATTTCTATTCAAATGTTTGTGAAGCTTCCTACATAGTCTAACTTTCTACACTTGTATTAGTTACTTTTGGAATAATTCCTATATTACTCATTCGACTAAACAATCCAGTATATATATATATATATATATATATATATATATATATATATATACGGGAAAGGGACGAATATGATTATGTTATAGATGAATGAATATCTCCAAAAATATTTCAATATACCGAATTCATTACTGAATGATGTCGTACACATTAAAAAAATGTGTGCGGTCGGTCATGACAAAATAAAAATAAAAATCTTGCCAAAAAAATAGGGGTTGATCGTAGAAGGGTGAAAATTTGAAGTTGTATGTATTTTTGAATGCTATATCATGAAAAAATAAAAACAAAAAATTTTGTCCGAAAAATAAAAAATCAAATTAAGGGGTGGACCACCCTTAACATTTAGGGGGATGATTTGTGAATCTCAACCAACCAGGGCGCCACCCAAACGCATACACAAAAATTCATCCAAATCGGTCCAGCCGTTTAGGAGGAATGAAGTGACAACACACGTACAGTAGAATTATATATATAAAGATATATATATATATATATATATATATATATATATATATATATATATATTTTATTTCTTATGAATACAACACACGAAATAAAAAAAACGTAAGTACTAAAAAAGACCAAGAAAACGACTGGCCAAAAATGCTACACTTATCTAGCCCCTAAACTCTATAACACACTCCCAGATAATATTAAAAATACAAAAAAATTAGAAAACTTAAATACCACCTCAAAAGTTTCATTTTTGAAAACTCTAGAGAAATGATTCATAGAATAATAGAATAAACAGATAGTACCCTGGTTGTATACTTATACCTATTTCATTATTACTTGTACCAATGTAAACACCCCCTTCTATATCAATTTACTTTATTTATCGGACTTGTCGATCTTAATGATTTTACTTGTTGATTTTAATTAGTATAACTTATATATTACCATTATTTTTTTTTTTTAAGTTATATATATATATATATATATATATATATATATCTATTGTCAATCTCAATGATTTTACTCGTGATTTTAATTAGTATAAGTTATATTTATCATTATTATTTTTACTGTGGTTTTATCTATATCTATAGACGATCTTAATAATTTTACTCGTTGATTTTAATTAGTAATTAGTATAATGTTATATTTATTAGGTACTATTGCTTTATCTCATATTGATTTGTGTATTTATGTCACGCACATGTTTAACCTTCAGTGACTTTTTCCAGTTTACTTACTTTAGCTAGATTACTTATTTACATTCCAACAAGAATTCTAGTGTTTATTCTGTAATAATAACATTTTGTGAATAAACTTATATTATTTATATTATTATTATATATATATATATATAAATCCTATTTTTTAAATATAGTGCCCTCTGGTGAGGAGAACATGAGAAAGTTCTGTCATCATCATTGAAATGCAAATGTTTCAGTATAGTCAAGCTATTCATAAGAAAAAAAATTGATATTTTTAAATAGATGGGAAAATATTTGAAAAAAAAAGCTATTTTCAATTTTTCCGAATTATCTTTCGAAACTTCGTTTATGTGCATAAAATTGAATTCTAAGTAACTTTTTCAAATAACTTTCTTTGTTATCATCTTACCCAACTTTTTGCCTTTTCATAGCAATTTTTTTCAATTTGTCGCCATACTAGCGATCACGTGACATGTATCAAAATCGATTTTTAGGTAATCGGATATGCACAAACTTTTCCCCAGAATATTTTTTCCAATACTCCAATAAGAAACTTTTTTCCCATATGGTAAATACTTTTTGGCAGACACTGTATATCACAAATACACTCAAAATTGAAAACTCATATACCAATCAAAAATAAATCCAATATAATTTATGAAATTCCTTGCCGCAGCTGTGATGAAGTATACAGTGGTCAGACACGTAGAATGCTCAAAGATAGAATAACCTTTCACAAAAGTGACTGCAGAAGAAATGTGAGATCTTATTGCATTGCTGAACATGTAATTGACTATATAAAAATGCCAAAATTCTCGATAATGAACAAAATCTCAATAAGCGTCCCTTCCTTGAAATGGTTCATAAAACAATAATGAAAAACCAATTAATAAAAGAACAGACATTAATGACCTCAGTAGAATATATACATATCTATTAAAAACACATGAAGGAAATATCTCACCCAGTCCTCTTTGAAATGATTATTTTTATATTCTCATTAATAATTACAAATTGAGGAGCACAACACGAAAATATCAGTCGAGTTCGAAACAATCGAATGAATTAGAGATCATCTGAAGACGGCAAATGTGTATTTGCCGAAACGTTGTGAAATTGGACCTTTTGACACAGAATTCGGACGGAAACCCGAGGAACTATCTCAACACATTATACCTAATCATCTAAACATACGTTATATAAAAATTTAAAAACACAAAAATATCTTCCACGTATTACCACTCAACGATAATATCTGACTTCGCATAGATATCCTACCGCTCATGTACCATTTTGAATTCCCCGCAAGCAGAACAGCAGATCGGATGGTTTCGTACACCTTCGGAATCGTATGAGCAAGAGCTGGATGCTTGTCACATAAACTCGTATATAATAGAAAGAGACAGGGAGAGAGAGAGAGAGAAAGTAACATGGAGGGGGCATACCGCTTTTTTCTTACGTGGCGATTTCTACCAGGCAACACCTATCGCAAGCCGCGTAAAGGAACTTCGTTCCCAAAATACTTACACAGTATCATGGAAAAAATCACTGAGCTTTAAGGAAATCATAACACACAATACTGATATGAGTTGAAAAACATTACAAATAAAAGTAAAATATCATCTAAAATGTGCCTTTTGAGCTCATTTCTAGTAATAGGCATTCAACAATGCTACTAATACTAACGTATTGACCAATGCACAAAGCAGGAGGGGACCAAGAAAACTCGAATTGTTTTTTTGTGAACAGTCATCTTTCGGATATTCGGATCTCCCGAAATATAATTCCGACCCCTTAACACGTGAGTAAGCGATTGATTTGTCAAGTAGTAATATAATCAATTACAGATGTGAAAATAGCATCGACACTAATCCATTTTGACGCCGAGATTAATCGAATTGATCAAAGGTGACTTTGATTGATTCATCCGTCCAATATCATCTCTAAAAGGAAATTCCAGATGTAGGTTTGAGATATTATATACCCTCGTATATCTACGATGTAGACTCGAATATTTCCAGGCTGATTGGATATTTCCATGCATGGTATTTAGCTCTATAGCTATGTTAAAACATGATACATCGAAACACCCCCGTATCTTCCGTTATTATTGTAGTAGAATTCTGTAATTTCCACGATCGTCAGATATACCGAGGATAAGTCTGAGGTCAATCTGAGTGATATACACTGTGCGCCAGGGGCGATGGATATATTGATTTAGTTTTGACTTTGATACCAATCCATATTTTCGCTGAAAATTTTTCAGTTCTCAAAAATCCGCATTTGTCCAACTTCTCATGGAAACCTCCCGTCCATAATGATTGAAGTAGAATTCTGAAATTTCCACGATCATTAGGTATACCGGATATGATGCTGAATATTTTCCGGGGTTGACCTGAGTGATATATAATGCCTGCCACGGGCGATTGAAATGCTGTTTTCTGCGAAAAATAATATTAGGATGCGAGATTTACTGATTCGTGATTGGGACATCAAATTTATAACCGATAGGCATCTTTGCTGAAGAATATTTTAGTTCAGAAAAACTCGAATTTTCCCACTTCTCATGAGTAGAGCTCTGAAATTTCCACGATAAGTAGATATTCAGGGGATGAGTCTTAATAATATCTGGAGTCAAATTTGCTGAGCTTCCAGAGGGGAGTACAAAAACATGATTTTCTGAAAGAAGTATTGAACTTTATTTCCGAAAACATTACAAAATCGAGAAAAGTGTTCAGAATGAAAAAACAAGTCGGACTATGTTATTGTAGCATATCTCAAAAAAAAAACTTCCTTTTTCTGTCCATTTATATTCATTAAAGGAATAACGGTTAGAGAAACCCAATGAAGAAATATTTCTCAATAATACTGTATTATCAGTGATAATTATCACTCGATATCACGTTCTACAGTTATAATCTCTGCAAAAGTCAGATTAACCTCAGAAGAGATTTTGACTTATTCTCGGTATATCTAACGATCGTGGAAATTACAGAATTCTACTACAATACTAACGGAAGATACAGCGTTCCTATGGGAAATGAGACAAATTCGGTTTTTTCAGAACTGAATATTTTTCAGCGAAAAAATGGATTGGTACTAAAGTTGATGTCCTGATCACGAATCCTTAAGAGTTCTGAGCCTATCTTGCTCTCTAATATTATTTTTCGCAAAAATCGGTATATCCATCGCTTCTGGCGCGCAGTGTATGTCATTCAGGAAAATTTGAACTCAACCCCAATATATCTACCGATCGTGAAAATTACAGAATTCTACTCCAATAATTACGGAAGATACGGGGGTGTTTCCATGAGAAGTGAGACACACTGTATAATATATAATAAAAATGAATGTACGTTTGTGTTGGTAAGCTCATAACTTGAGAACGGCATAACAGAAAAACGGGATAACTGGAAAACGGAATAACGGGATAATGGGATAACGGGATAATGGGATAACGAGAGAAAGCGATAACGGAAAAACGAAACGAGGGATAACGGAAAAACGGGGCGAGGGATAACGGAAAAACGGGACAACGGAAAAACGGGAAAACGGGTAAACGAGAGAACAGGAAAACGGAATGATGGGATAACGGGATGTTGGGATAAGGGGAAAACGGGATAACGAAAAAACGGGATAACTTGAAATGGGGATAACGGGAAAACGTTACAATGGGATGCGGGCAGAGTCAAAGGCATAACAAAGGAGTAACCAAATGCTATTGATTTGCAATTTTCAAACAAACTGTTCAACAAATAAAAATCGGCATTCCGAGAGAAGTGAAACGCACAATACTTCATTTGTATCAACAATATATTCAACGAATCATTTTACTGTACGCGATTTACGAATTGTAATGTATTTCATGTGAATTCCCAATATCCATTGTCCAAGGATACGAGATATTTAGGAATGGCACCCAATAAATGTAAAATTTAAGTTATTCATCATCGGAGCTTGTTGAACATTGCTCGATTACGAAATCCACACCCCTTTCATAATTAATGATTTAGCAAAAGAGGTTCACATTTACTACCCGGGGATGGATTCAGATAATAATTATAAATTGAAATAATACATAGGATAAAAAATACGATTTTAACATCTAGGTATTGTATTATTTTTCATAAAAATGCGCCTTGTCAACTTCACTGTAGATTTTCGATTAATCTATTTTAACCACCAACTGACGAAGTTAAACGCTATAAAATGTCCCAGAGAGAATTCATTTTTTTCTTGTAGATATTTCTTTCTAGTGCTCCAGGTCGCCATCGTAAAAAATCAACAATTTAGCAGCCATTTCATTAGCGGGCATTTTTTAAGCTTCCGATATTTGCACATATCTTTCCGCGCAAGACCGTCTTAAACAAAATGCTAATCAAGCTAACAAAGCCATAAATAATGTGGCAACTGACCACTCTCTGGCTTGTATAACTAGTTGTCTATAGCATATGGGCTAATACCCAAGAATCAGTGGATGTATAGACAACACAAAATTGAAATACTGGAATGGCTGGTTGCCAACAAATTGTTTGGCCAGAAACTTCTGAACTTATTAATTATTTTTTAATTTTCAACGACCTACAACCCAAACTGGGTGAAATGAAACATTTTTATTTCATTTTTTTCCTATTTCTATTGATGTAGAAAATATGAATTGAATTGCGCAAAAAAATATTAAAATTTTGTGTGCCTATGGGACATTATATACGGTCAAATGCCATGAACAGTGTGGTTATATATATTGAGCCGTATTTTCTCAAAATATCTGAAACTTTTACATAAGTCAATCTGGTTATATTCATATTTGTGAAAAATACAATCACATTTTTTATTTATCTGGGTTCAGATAATGATAAATGATAACCATTTCATGAGAAACTATTACTTTGGTAATGTTGTGATACCGAATTTGTCGTACTAGATTCTTCGGAAAACCTACAAGATTTGCAAAGTAATGCATGTATTTTTATTGTGGGAAATCAGGGTAATCTTTAAAGGAATTAGGTTCTAATAATTGGTACGAGGTTTGTTCGCGTTCACAAAATAAATGGTCCGAAACCACCAGGAACATGCGCAGTGTAACAGAAGTATTCGCGTTTTTTTCAAGACTGTTATACCTATATTCCATAGGTTTTGTGTTTTCGTTCCATTCGAACTAGTTCGGGACAGTTACGAATCGGTTCAAAATAGTACGAGCATGGACAGTTTCTGACTTGTAGGTACTATTTTGGGACGCATAGTACAACGTACATTCTAACTTCTTTTTTTGTTTGCACAGTATTTTTTGATTGATTTGTCAAAGTTTCGAATAAAAATATGGTTATTAGCTCCAGCTCATCGTCCACTTCAAGTTCAGGTGAAGAAGAAAAGTTGCTGAATATCGTGTTGCCGGAAGTCCTCAAAACACATCTAAAAAATGTTGAATTCGTAGAGGACACTATTAACCTGTTCTCAGATAAAGAATCCAAAGATCATAGTAATCTAATACCTGCAGCTAATTGTTTGTTGAATGCCTTGACATGACCTAAAACCTAATTGTAATCATAAATAGCGTTTTCGTTTATTTGTTTTCTGGACTGTCCTAGAACTATATCGGATTCAATTCATTGCGCTTCTGGTTGTGTGCAATCCTAGACCAGTTTCCAAAGTTTGGAACGCGAGCAATGCCCATGACTCAAAGGAGGAGTAACCCTTATTTCTGCATCATGCATCGTCAAAAGAATCAAGGGCAAAAGTTAACGGTCTAAAGTCCAATTTGCACTAGGCGGATTTTAAAATCCGCCATGGTCAGCATGAATTTATGGGAAATTGTAGGTGTTTACTAGGTGGTGAATTGGAAATTGTCAACATGTTTTTCTCTTTCCCGCAACGACTGTATCGAACACGTAATTTTGAATTTACATATTGCAAGCACCGATGTGTTACATTTTAATGAACAGCTGCATTTGATTTGATCATTGTACCGAAATTCATGTTATTTTTATTCCATAACGAATCATTGCTTCTAAACACTGAGAACTAACCAGTTTTTTAGCCCTTTCCTTCCAGGCAATTCGGTCCATAATGTTTGTCTATGTATCTATTGCCATTGTATTTGTAATTCGTCTAATCTCATTCATTGCAGGCAAAAATTCGGTATTTTAATTTGACATAGGTATTCAATGAATGTGCATTTGATCATGTCATATAAAGGTTGATTCTATTAGTGGATTGTTTTTATACGAATTTCAAAACTAATTTTCGGAATTTTGTGATTGCTAGTTCCAAAGATAGGGCTGAAAATATGCGTCAAAAACACGTTTCTTCCTTTATTTCACGAACTACCAAATCTATATTTACCAATAAGCGATGTTTCTAATACTCTAGCATAGGCAAACCATTGTTTGAAGAGAAAGAAGAGGCAAACTATAGCGATAATTCTAGGACTAATAATTTATGAGAAATTCTGGCTACTGTCCACTAGATGGCGATGAAAACGTATGATTTCAGAATATCTTATCGAATAATTTTCCTAAATGAATTATATTTATTTGAATACGTATGCTGTTGTCACTAGACCAAATATGTTCACCTATTTGCTTTTTGAAAGAGAATAAAAACGAACAATTTGCTTACAGGGTGAAAATAAAAAATATCAAATCATATCACATGACAGGTTATAATTACCAAAAAAATACAGATTTCAATGTATTGCTTGGAAAAAAATTATTATAACATTTTCCATTATTGCAAAGTAAAATTACTTCTAGAAAATGTTCTCAATTTTGAAAAGGGAAACATTCTCAATTGAATATTGAACAGAAATATTTTTCTGTGAATTGAAAAATCCACGATAAAAATGAAGTTATTTTTTGTGAATGTCTAACAGAAAACAACTACTTCCCCGGCTAAAGCCACGCTGGACATTGAACTGTCATCTGATAGATATTCTGAAAGGACCCTAAAATCTGAAATTGAAAATTTGCATTTGCATTCAGATAGTTATTTGATTTTCTATTCCAGTCTCAATTAAAAACTCATATTGATGAATGAGGCAAAGGAATATTTTCCAAAAGAGAGTACTCACCAAGAGGGTTATCTTGAACGATGGAGGATAGTGACTAAATTTTATCTTTCAGTCGCAGATGATTCCACATCTGATTTTATGAACATCCTGTTCATATTTTCATACAAATCATGTTCTCAGTTCTTCCCGTGAAATAGATTTTCATGACAAAAATGTATTGAAGACAATACCACTTTACGATAAACACCAGTAATAAAAATAACAATCAATTTCATGTGTTGCTTATTTACATTAAGTTTGGATAAAACGTTTGTTCACACGAGCAGAATAATTTCATTCTGTTATACAATGCTAAACAAATTTTTCCATTTTTTTTTTTTCAAATTACTTCTTAACCGTTTTACAAGTAAATAAAACATTCAAGAGGACGGAAAGTTAGACATGAAACCTCTACTCAAGATATTTTATTCAGATTGAGTTAAGTGACGTCAGAGAAAATATGGGTGTTAAACAGGCCATGAACCTAAAAACCTTGTAGATATTTTCCAAATTTGATTACTCTCATGAGTTGAATCATAAGTGCCCAGTTAGAATGGATTTACCTTCAAAATAAATTTTTATCAACTTATGTATCGATAACCAAGCCATTTAGGAAATCTATATGATAAAAATAAATTGCTCAATTCCTTGGTTAGCGCATAACTTGAGAACGACTGGACCGATTTGGCTCATTTTTTTAATGCTCGTAATGGCCCGAAGAAGGTTTTTAGGAAAAATTGAAAAGTTGCCTGGATTATTGGAAAAGCCGGAAAATTCCTTTTTTGTATGAAGTCAAGACCAAAAAAGTTTTCAGGAAAAAAAAAGGGACAAAGAAACGTCGAAAAATTCGGACATATGAAAAAAATTCTACGCGGATGAAAGTTTTTATGAAAAAAAAGGGAATATAGAAATTTGGACAGGACAACGATTGTCATTAATCATCCAACGATTTACCCCTCGGAGTTTGCCCCCGTAGCGAGTCGACACCCTGTATACTATTTGCCAATGTTTTTTGAAATATATAATGTTTAAATGTATATTTTATTCGTGCCCAAACTCATTCAATCCTGATGGGGAAAATTACAAATTTTACTATGCAAATTAATAAAAACTGTGAAACACGAAAGTTCTACGTAATTCAACGAAGTCATAACAACAGTATTTCAATCATCCCGAACATTGATAAAATACTTCTGATTCACTATAATCAATGCATGTGTCTCTCTATTGTTCAGTTAGATCTGAGAGTCATAAAGTGAATTAACAGTTATCAAATGAACAAAATCGAAAATTTCGAAAGAAAAATGTTACCAACCATCTATGAACTAGAAGAAATATACGATATCGATAATATACAGAATGTCGAGCTGGAAAGTCTAGCTCAAATAACAACGAGAAGACCTTTATGGCATCAGCTGATAAAACATATGTGGACGAGAAAATATTTTGGAAAAAGAGGATATCAGTGGATTGGAACCATAGCTCAGTATTTAACAATAGCGATCTGTTGTTATTGCTTATACGAACTCCTACGATTTATCATAACCAAAATTGTGGAAGACTCCGTTCAAGAAAAATAGAATTTGCAAAGATTCTACGGAAAATATAAGCTGCTTAAACTTATGCTTTTTGACCTCCCAAATTGAAGATGTAATGATGTCACGTCATTAAAAGCTGTACTTATTATTTTGCATGATTTCATTTTTTCATTCTAAGGGTGAGTAAGTGTTGACGTATATTTCAAAAATTCTTTTGTCATTTATTAATAATTGTAATAATTAGTTCTTTGCATGAAAGTTTTCTCATTATATCCATACCTACTGGTAATTTTGTAGACTCGAAGCACATTTTCAGATTCACAAATGCCTATAAGAAAACTTTTCAAAAGAGCTTGGTGGAGGCTTCACATTTTCTGGCACTTCAGAAAAGATGTTGAGAAGATCTGAATTGCTGAAAAAATTGGAATTCATGTTTTCTTTGTTTTGTGCTATGACTAATTTTGATTTGAAAATGCTGTAATTATGGAACAATTAATGTTTCATAATATTGCTTTGTTGGTTTTAAGAATATCAGCCGCCATTTACAACTACGCACCTTATTAGGCCTATTTTACGACGATATATTATATATATATATATATATATATATTATATATATATATAAGAAAAAAAATACATACACGGTGTAATCTAACTTCTTGCAGAACCGATAACAGTTGATAGTCCATCAAAAAATAAAAAGATTTTTCCCTTGAGATTTTTACGATGTCTTTATTAAGCCAGAAAAAAAAATATGTATTATCTACCAAAACTACGCGGTTCCGAAATTTGGACGAATTTGATTAAAAAAAATGTAATCTACCAAACAGTAAAAAATTTATAATTATATATATATATATATATATATATATAAAAATCATGTAGAAAGAATATAATCATACCGAATGTAAGATTTAGCAAAGTAGTACAGTAACCGGGACATTCATAGAAAACACCAATTCCAATATTTTTTTTTCAATATATCACTGTCAAGTCTGATATAAACATAATCAACTACCCAGTGATCACAAAAAAATTTAAATTTTTGGAAAATGACTTTATTCTTACGATTTTCAACTTTTTAGTCCTCATTGTCATATATGCGTGTTTTTTTGGTTTTTTTCAAACTATAATTTTAGCAAAACTGGCATCAAAAGACATACCTGTGAGGAAGTTCGATCTTGGTTATATGATCATATAGTTGCGCTCCTAAGCGAAAACTGACCATACTTTTTATTCAATCAAAAGTTTGTTTCTCGACATCTCCCAGATAGATTCAAACACTGTTCCATTATGATTTCTGTTGCCCCAATTTCAGATCGCGCCAGAAGTGCCTGAAAAAAAAGATTGGTATGAGATTGAAATTCCTTGTAAATAGGTACTTGTAGATATTTGAAACGAGTTCATCGAAATAACGGACTACTCCAGAATTAAAACAGTCACAGCCCTATAATAATGTTAATTTACAAAGTTTCTATATATACAGTGATAATGATAATATAGGTATACAATCTAGGAAGCAAGGGATACCCAGGTATCACTTGTATGTGATATAGCCTTAATTTAAATAATATTTTGTTCTCACTTATCACAAAGTTCTCGTATTTTTTTCATGAGAAAAATACTTTTATTTTCATTCAAGTGGACTACCTATTAGCGGAAGTGCCACAAGTGAAAATATATAGGGTGTTACCAAATAAGTGCGGAAGTTTTTAGGGGTGATTCCTTGTCGAAAATTAAAGGGGTCTTTCATATAAAAAAAAAGCTCTTAGGCCTTTCCTTGAAAAGTTACACGCTTCAAAAATGAGAAAAAAAACTTGAAACTGCTGGCATATTCTACCAATAAAAAGGCTACCTATGAATATTTTTTTAATTTTGTTGTGATCTTTTTAAGGGGTGAAACATGCAACCTCTATTCCATTTTTTACCAGAACTTTTCAACGAAACAAAATTTCTCAATAAAAAAATGTGTTGAAAAGAACGATTCATTGCAAAACTTTTTTAACTTCTGTATTGTGTCCGTAAGAGCAAGTTTCCTTATAAAAAAATGAAATACACCCTTGTGCATGGACGGATTTTCTGTAAATGGAATCGGAAAAATCTAGTAGGTGGCTATAACGTTTTGTTCGCACAACTTGTGACTTCAATCGTAGTATTTTAAAATTATTCCACTTGTTTCAACTTTTA
Source organism: Gonioctena quinquepunctata (assembly GCA_018342105.1). Lineage (NCBI taxonomy): Eukaryota > Metazoa > Arthropoda > Insecta > Coleoptera > Chrysomelidae > Gonioctena > Gonioctena quinquepunctata. The sequence continues at coordinate 98,764 of JAFIRS010003737.1, read as the reverse complement.
ATGTAGGCATGTACCAGTACCATGTTTTGTTTTAATAGAATATCAAATTAAAAATACAAAAAAAATTATGTGTATTACAACAAAGAAAAGGCAACAAGATCAAACGGAATGGATTTATAAAAACTTCTCGAAATGACCACTTCCAACCATTAGGTAGGAATCAAGTCTTCGTCTCATAGACTGGCGCAAACGTTGAAATATTCCTGGTGTGTTTTGGATTGTCTCGCAGGCTGCAATGCGATTCCTTAAATCATTCACACATTCAATGGGGGGTCGTATAAACCAAGGACTTCAGGTGACCCCAGATGCAAAAGTCCAAGGGGTTTAAGTCTGGAGATCTGGGAGGCCAAGGTTGAGGTCCTCTGCCTATCCAACGATTTGTATACACGTTGTCCAATTACTGACGAGCAATTATGCTGAAATGGACAGGCGCACCATCGTGCATAAACCACATTCGTGGTCGAATAGCTAGTGGAACATTTTCAAGTAAAATGGGAAGCTGTTCCTGGAGAAAATTTGTGAAGGTTGCACCAGTTAGCCTTAACGGTAGAAAATACGCTCAATAATATTTTCGCCAATAATTCCGACCTTCTTGAATTGCATGTGGGATCATTGTTATGGAAATTTGTAATCCATTGCCTTGAAAAGTTGGATTCGTCGGTGAATATTACGTTTTCTAAAAATTGAGCATGTTGGGTAATCATTTGAAGACTCCATTGACAAAAGTCTACTCGATGGGGAAAATCTCGCGGCAAAAGTGCCTGGACTCGTTAAATATGGTGGTCCTTTTAAAAAATTCCAAATTAGTTTATTCCTGACATTGTGTTAGCAATTTGTCTTGTACTTAATTCCAATCATATTGAGAACCTCTTCTTCCAGTGCCACCATTCTTATTACTCGTGGACGATCACAATCAGTTGTTCGTTTTTGTAAAGTCCCTCTTTCACAGAGACGTTGGTGAAGATGTGCAAAAATTGTGTGATGAGGTATCACGCGCTGAGGATACATCTCTGCATAGAGCCGTCTAGCTTCCAAACAATTTCCATTGGCACAACGATACATAAAATGCACATCGGCCATTTCAGCGTTAGTGTATTTATTCATATTGAGGATTCAAAAGACACAATTGAACTTTCAGCTACCACATAGAAATCAAAGCGACTTGACAGCCACCTACTAGATTTTTTCCATTTATAATACTTCGATTGAAGTCACAAGTTGTGCAAACAAAACGTGACAGCCACCTACTAGATTTTTTTATTCCATTTACAGAAGATCCGTTCATGCATAATGTTGTATTTTAATTTTTTATTAGGAAACTATTGCTTTTACGGACACAATACAGGAGTTGAAAAAGTTTTGCAATGGATTGTTCTTTTCAATACCCATTGAGAAATTTTGTTTCGTTAAAAAGTTCTGGTACAAAATGGAATAGGGGTTGCATGTTTCACCCCTTTAAAAGATCACAATAAAATTAAAAAAATATTCATAGGTAGCTTTTCTATTGGTAGCACATGCCCACAAAATGCAATTTCTTCAACTCTTCAGCAATTTCATGAAAAAAAATATTTTTTTTCCTCATTTTTGGAACCGTGTAACTTTTTAAGGAAAGGGCTAAGAGCTCTTGTTTACATGAAAGACCTCCCCTTTAATTTTCGACAAGGAATCACCTCCTGAAAACTTTCGCACTCATTTGGTAACACCCTGTACACTGAACAGAAGATGTGATAATAAATTGACAATGAAAAAGAGAATATCTACATATACCCATGCACAGTAACTTATGCTATTACTTTTAAAGATAGGACGAAAATAAATCAGAATATCCCACGAAGAAAACTCGTTATGGGAGTACTCATCCAAATAAATAATAATATAATTTAGAAAAAGAAAACTCAGTGTAATGGAACTAATTCAATGCACAAAGACTGGGTTGAGTTCAGTTCTTAGATCGTCAAAGAAGTTTGTAAAAAAATGTGTGTGTGGGATAGATTCGATTCTTATCATAAATACTTTTCTAGTAGTGTTTTTGCATCATTTGGCCTACGTGACAACTGGATATACAATATATGATCAGAATATATTATACCATCCAGATAAATTTCGTATAGTCAATATTTGCTGCAATTAGTTTTGTTCGTAGGTTTAAGAGGCATCAATACCCCAAAAAAATTGTATTTATTCTGGAGATCTTGATAATGAATATTTGGACATTCTATTTCCACTACGTTCCAGTATAGGCTAAATAAAATTTTCTGTAAGGCCAATGCATTTTCAGTGATCGGATAATTTGAGATAATTCTACGCTAATTTGAATAACATTATTTCCACGAATTTTTCAATAAGCTACCTGACTTGTATCTACTTCTGGCATATTTCAGTCGCATTGTCAATCAGTTATGGTAAATTGGCAGGTATAGAGAAATACACGAACATCGAGAATGCTGACGAGCTACCTATTGCTGTTAACAACTGCCAAATATTTTTTTGTACAACATACCATTTTCTGCTAAATCTTCTGGTGAATGATATGAGGTTTATGTAAAAATGAATTTGTGGTCACATTGATACATTCTGGTACACAACTTTTGTGGTTGGTTAAAAAGTAGGAGCATGATAATAGACTATCCTGCTAAATAGATAATTCCATTTTATAAGCAGATTTTAAAGATGAAACCCATAAGGGGAATATTTTCGATTTGTTTGAAAATATGAACAGGATGTTCATAAAATCAGATGTGGAATCATCTGCGACTGAAATATAAACTTTAATCACTATCTTCCATCGTTCAAGATAACATCTTATGTTGAAAAGGGAAACATTCTCTATTGAATATTGTATATTTTTATTAGATTTTTCAGGTACTGGAAAGTTACCCAATATCAAACCTTGATCCTACTTGAGAATTTTTCAAGAAATCAGTTATTCCATTTTCTCCATTTCCCTTTCCGAAAGCATAATCAAAAAGTGTTTTTGTACCTGGGAGTATCGATTAGAAACTTTTTCTTATTGCTTAAAAAATAGTGCCGTTAGTTCCCGCTCAGGAGCAACTACATACTGGTTTATGATATATTCTAAATAGTAACAGATACGCTAACACTAAATATAATTGCTGAAAGTTGCTTGTCTTGCAAGACTATATGAATATGACGATACATTAAGACAATTCAAAATTAGCCAAGTTAAAGTAATCCAATAAACTTTGAAATGTGGAATCAAATAAAAATTATAAAAAAATTTAGACAAGCTTTTATACAAATGCACTACTGAAAAGGAAAAAATAAGTTGTTCAATTGTTACGACCTAGGATATTCTGTGAGTAGCTTTTGAATCTGCTATTCACAGAATAACCTAGGTCAAACAAAGACATTTTTTGCATTTGTATTAAAGCTTTTCTTAAAACTTATTTTTCAATCATTTTTATTCAATTCTTTTTATCATTCATGAAATCTGTCATCTTATTGAATCCTGACAAAAATTGATAATCTCCAATCCCACAAAACCCACATACCAATTTTGAATGGAATCGGGTCATAATAACAAAACACGTCGCCATCTCGGAGCCGCCATCTTGAATTCGTGAATTTTGACGAAAAAATCATGATTTACGACCCCAAAAATCCCGACATGCCAATTTTTATTGGAATCGGGCTATAACAACAAAACTCGTCCGCCATATTGGAGCAGCCATTTTGTTATTTGTCTAGCAAAAATTCCATAATATATTGTCACCTGCCAAATTTCACGTTAATCGGACAACTAGAAGTATGTAAAATACTGTTGAACTTGGCGACTCAGTACTAGATTTCGCTACCCCTTTCGGTTAAACTATTACATATTCGGACTTTTTTACAAATCTGTTTTTTATGGTATTATTTAAAATAAAATCAATATTTTTTGTACGTCAGACGATTAGAATTTCGATTGATCTAAGTGTATACTAGTAACAATTAAAAATGTGCACGATATATTTTCGGGATGCAACCTGTCAAAAAATAATAGATGTTTCGAATTATACGCCCACCCAGATGAATAGGCCACTCCATCCCAAATGGAAGGTACAAACTCATTTAGGATTACTGAAAACCAGGCTTTGTCAATAATATCAATAGGCGGCGCCGACAAAGATTGTGGCTAATGAAAGGGAAAGGCACGAAAGAAATTAATTTGAATTTCTATACACTTTCCTAAAGTAGAATAAATGAATTTTAGTTTCAGTTTTCGATAATAGTTACCTATTTCCAGTCGGTATTTTTTAATGGAACAGGTTTGTCCGTATAATGTGACTGCGGAGATGTAATTAGAACTTGATTTCAGAATGAGTGGGTTGAACCCATTGCATTTCGAAATTATTTCAAATAATTATGAAGAATCTATTATATACAGTATAACCGAGAATTAGAAGAGTTTTCGAAAAAAATCCGAAGCTCTTCCGATTATGTGGTAAAAATGTCTACAGGAATTTGGCAAAACTTCTAAGCTAAAAAACATTTCTGAAGATAGTTATTCTTCGCTCCTATCTGATCACAATTTCTGGATTCCGCGAAAATGTTTATCAGTTGATGGAAAGTTATTTGAGTGATCGTAAACAATGCTCACTAATGATAATGAAGTAAGAAGCACTAGAGTGGTCAGCTATGGAGTTCCGCAGGAAACGGTGCTTGGTCCTATCCTATTCATTCTGTATGTAAATTCACTGTTCGACTTACTTGTCCCTGCTGAAATAATAAGCTTTGCTGATGACACAATCTTCTTTTTCGAAGATAAAAACTGGACGGATTTGAAACAAAAGATAGTCAATTAATTTCCCCAAATCGTAGAATACTTCAATAGCAAATTACTTACAATCAACCTAAGAAAAACTGTATTCCTCCCATTCACTAGTTATGAACCTAATCTTCGAGGCTTTTGTGCTATTGATATGAGAATTAACGGAGATGTAATAATAATAATAAAGTTCACCAAAAAATATACATAACATATCAATAAAAAAGATGAACCGTAAAAGAACAAGTACATGAATAAACGAGATAACCACAGAAGCTTACAGTTTCAGCTTGTGGGTGGTTAATATCATACTAAGGGTTAAAGGGTTTGAGATTGTGTGATTTGTGAAAAAAATAATAATAAAGATCTAAACTGAAACTAGTAAGGGCATTCTACAAGAATACGATAATACAATGAATTACGATTAAGTGTATAAACACATAGGCATATTAAAAAACATGGCACTTATGAAGCTGTATAACAAATTAGAAAGTTGGTCTCTTCAGACGTTTTCTAACAAATGTATGCACGCCCCACAGAGAATAAACCCTGTGCGTGGGGAATTTTACAATATTTATTTTTAAGTGTAGTATTGTATTCAGCTTTACATTTCTTCTTAATATCCAGCTCAACAGTTAACTAATAATAAAGTTTATTCACCAGAAAATACATAACATATCAATAAAAAAAAAGATGAACCGTAGAAGAACAAGTACAAATAAAAGAGATAATCACAGAAGCTGACAGTTTCAGCTTATGGGTGGTTGATATTATACTAAGGGTTGAGGGTTTGGGATTTTGTGATTTCTGAAAAAAAGAATAATAAAAATTTAAACTAAAACTAGTGAGAGAGTAATAGATAATAAAATATTCATAAGGTCATTCTACAAGAATAAGATAATACAATAAATTACGATTAAGTGTATAAACACATAGACATATTAACACACATGTCACTTATAAAGCTGTATAACAAATTAGAAAGTTGGTCTCTTCAGAAGTTTTCTAATAAATATAAAATATACAATTAACATCCACTAAAACTGCAAAATATTTAGAGATTACGCTGGACAGTAATCTCAAATGGAATGCGCACATGAAAAACCTAACAAAAAATCAGATTCTTGGTATTTAAGTTTAAATACTTAAAAAATATCATCGGTCTCAAACACCTAAAAATAATTGATCATGCCCTGGTTCATACACATTTGTCATATGGTATAATCGCTTTGGGAGGAGTTACCAAAAATCACCCTCAGGAATTTGATATTAAAAATAATGTTGAATAAACCGTACACCTACCTAAGCGATGATCTGTATAAGACATTCGACAAATCCTCGCTTTAACGCTGCTTGTGCACCAGCGCAAGGATATAAAAAAAGCTAAAAGTGTTGATCACAAATATAACACAAGGTCTAGAATAAACATTCTATTGATATTCCAAGAATGTTGAAGACTATTGAACAACAAAGCTATTTATATCTGGTTCCCAAGTTATATGGCATTATTCCTTCCCATCTCGAACTAATGAACTCTTCAAATCCAAAGTAAAAACATGGATCTTGAATACTCCAAGAACAAAAATACATCTAATTGCTATCAAGGATAACTGACCAAGTAGTAATATCATGTACTGGAAACTTTTACTTTTCAACACGATATTGTATCCTGTATAATTTTTTTTTTTTTTAGTGTACCATGTTAAAATATCATTTTCATGAAACAACTTCATTTAACAAAAAATCATCCTTTCAAGTCCGTCCCCACGTACAGGCCCTGGTTGGTTAATAAATATTATTATTATATAATTTGGCTGGACTAATTTGAGCATCGAAATAAAAAAGAGTTTGTTGTAATATGGAGTAAGGGGTATGATAAATAAAGGAAGAGTGCAAAACAACCCAATATAAAAACCACTTTAGTATCGATTTCCATGTATTATATCCGGTGACAGGAATTACGCTACAGCGAATTTCTCCGTAACATTGGATTTCCATTTCTGGTTAGTGGATGAATGAAAATATGTACCTATTGCATTTCATTCAAATCAGATTCCAGATCGTTCTTTCGCTAGACTATATCAAAGGGTTTTCCAATTTCTGCTTCGAATATTTCACATTAGAAATGATTTTAATCACGGAGTTGCTTGTCAAAATCTAGGAGTGATGGTTTCAGTTGGAATGTCACATGAAATAATTAATAAAAAAAAACTTTTTGAAAATTTTAAATTAAAAAAACCCCCAATTTTAAAAAAACCAATTAAAATTATCCGCCGTCTTGGAGCCGACATCTTGAATTTGGGAATTTTCAATAGAAATTCATAATCTCCAACCTCGAAAACCCCCACATACCAATTTTGAATAGAATCGGACCAAAATCACAGAAATCGTCGGCCATCTTGGACTCGCCATTTAGATTCTATGAATTTTGACAGAAAATTCATAATCTTCAACCCCGAAAACCCCCACATATCAATTTTTAGTCGACTCGGACCATAAACACAAATCTCGTCCACCATCTTAGAGCCACCATTTTGTTTTTTCTCTAAAAAAATTCATAATGTCATGGGAACATTGAACACCTGCCAAATTTCACGTTAATCGGGCAACTAGAAGTGGATCAAATCTACCTTGCAAGATTTGATTACAGGCAGACAGACAACGGGGCAGGTGAAACTAAATAAAAACTACTAAAAATTAGCAAAATTCTGAGAAGATCGTTTTTGTTTATTCTCAATTTTTCATACATCTGAAGGAGTAGGGCCTATAAAAGTTAGTGTTTGTGGGTGAATAAAATTTATTGGCATGGTTTTTCCTTCCAAATTATGAAAATGAAAACTTTGTGTGTGAAGGAAATCTATACTACTACTATATCAATATAGAAGCGCAAATAAATTCGTTTTTCCTTTTTATAAAAAAAGTTTTGCATAGAGAAGTATCGTTTCATTTATTTTGAGCTTATTTTTCCGAAAGTCAAATGCAGAACACGATAAGTTACTGAGAAATTACCTACATCATCTCCCCAATACAATTATCATTTGGTAAACCACTAGTAATGTTTTTTTTATAGAAAACACTCTAACTCTCTCTAACTTTTCAGTGTATAAAATAGCAACAATGATAAAAATAATAAAGTTAAACCAAAGGTGTGATTTGGTGTCCTCTTGCTCATAGAAGAGGATGAATGCTTCTCCACTTATAAGGGATTTTGGTGATATCGGTAATATTCTGGAGTCATTGTAAGTAAGTCGTGTAGTGTCCGCTATAAGTTGTTTCACTATGGTTGGATACAGCATACAAGTTGTATCGACAAGGAGCTACAGCTGCATAATTACTCATATCTAATCCTTTGAGAGGAAAGTCAATGATGACATTTAATTTCCCCCTAAATCTCTCCATCGGCGAAAATGATTTCAAGTGAATCACTAATATTTTGGGGAACTTATATATACGTAATGACTTTGTGCATTTTATTCTTTCTTTATATGTACAACAAGTTGGTTTCTCTTCGCCATCTAATGTTTCTTCTCTAATAAACAAGTCTAAACATTGTGTCATCTTTCATGAAAAATGCTCATCCCATGCCGATTAGCAACTCAATAAAAAACATCCTATTCTACTATTTCTATATAACTTCCTGATCAATGGTAGGTTTATGCAACGTTACCAAATACCCAATACCTACAGTACATCGATAGTATATTACACTACAAGGACAAGAAGTTAAAATTTCCCGCACTGCGCATCATGAAGCGTAGTGCAGGAAATTTTTCCTGCCCGTGTAGTGTGTACTATTTTTCTTTATAGTTGCTCGAAAGTACGTTACTACTATGTTATTTTTTAATTATTTATTATAAACAATACACGTTCCAGCTAACAGCTCATTGCGCTCTCATGTTTAACTTTTCCACCTCGCTTCAGCGCCTCTTTCGGATACCCACAAAGTTAAATATTTGCTCCCGCTCATCGTCTCTCTCTTTTAAAATATTTGCTCCCGTTTTACGGAGGGCGTCGTCTGTCACTGTCACCGATGCATAAATGCAAGGCTTTCTATTTCAAAATCTCTGGAGAAAATACGTACTTTCGACCGAGGTATGAAAAAAGGATTTTTTTGGAATCGCTACTTGTATAAAAAATTTTGAACTATCACTAGAAAGTTCACTTAGAACCGAGGTAATACGTAGAAAAATTACGCACAAGCCAATTTGGAATATATTCTTCACTACAGCATTAACATGTTTTTTTATAGATTTAAAACCACTGTCCAGATTCAGATTTGCATCATTTGTATGTCTCAATAGTTACAAACCAAGAATGCTGCCAGAAATGATCACTAAAACCTAAACTGAGAATAGCTTAAATAGTACAGATATCCCAATTATCGTTCTCAGTACCTCTCAGTTACTAATTAATAGGCTCAATTATTAGGTAACCATGAGCTTTTCTAAAGTGCATTGGAATGACATACATAAAAAAATTGTAGTTTGGAACAGATTTGTTTTTATGTCTTCGCGAAAATATTTTTCCGTTTCGATAAATAACTACTCATGTAGAAACATCGCATTCTGCTATTTCTGTAGCTTTTTTTGTCGATTTTCAAAACGTATTAACAACACAGACAATTATTTGACATTCTAAAACGTGCAATACGTGACAGAGGTGGTTAATATCTATCCATTTCGGAACAAACATTTGAAAAGTAACCTCGTAAGACTCAGTACGATTATTCATCGGATGTAATTCAATGTTCGTCGAGGAATAGGCCAAGAAAATAGTTGCTTTCCGATGGATGTTCGACCCAAAATACACCTATTGTATAGGTGGTAGTAGTTTTATATTTAAAAGCTTATTTAATTGATACTTGACTTTGAATAGAATATACAGAATACCACTGGAGAGATTATTTTGAAGGGGAATTACATTTTCTTGTGAATTTGTATACTTCTGTAAAAATATCAAAATTCAATTACTGCCAAATTTTCAAAAAAGAAAAACAAAACAAGGTTCCGCGATTCGAAATTCAAGCTGATCATACTTTGATCCATATTTCGGAATGCCAAACAAAAAATAATGCCGGAAAATTCAACCGAACCAACAAAACATATTTTTCCATTAGGATTATCGGCCTGTTACGGAACGATTCCACTCTTCAGGCGAATATTCATCCGATGGGCTGGTTTTATGCTAATTCATCACGACGGAATAATACCGGGATATGAAGTGGGTGGCGATCTAAATGGATATATCGCTAATGTCGTAACTTAACTTGCTGACATACCCATTTAACTAGTAAAACGGGTTAAAACCGTATGATGGCCAATATGGAATAGCTTCCATTTCAATTTTCCAAGGGATAACTCTGACCTACGAATGAAATCAATTCCGATTTGCCACACAAATGGCTTTGAATATAAGTTACACCAGAATATTACGAGAAAAAAGGTGTAAATATTTTTGTATGGCTTCTGTCTACCCGCTTAGCTGTTCATGCGCATGTGGTCATTTGATGAAGAAACATCTGAAAGTTCACTATACAATTATTAGGAAAAAAACAGATTTTATAATTTTTCTTAATGGTGTTGGTAGCACAAAACGACAAGCAAGTCCACAAAAATGCCATAAATCATAGGCGTTACCTAACTACTATTTATAAAATATAAAAACAATATCATGACATTACATAGTTAAAGCAAATGGTAATGGTATGGTTCAATGATTATGAAATTAACTACGTTTTCGGGGAATTGGAAATTGGCAACTCCAAAATTATTTATGTCGTACCTTCCTTATTCATTGCAGATAAGAATTGAATGTATTTGAATAAAATAAACATTCTCTTAAGTATGCTAGAACAATTGCATATTATCTACTGACTTTGGACTGAAGACTTTAAACAAGCTGGTGGATAGGCACATAAGGAATGTAGCACTGCTAGAAAGACCACTACATAGCGACCAATACGCCTACAGGATCGGCTGCTCAGAAATAGTACTCAGTAAACTGGTTTAGAGAGTGGATAAAACAAAGAGGTACTACTGGTTGCCTTCCTAGGTGATGAAGGAGCTTTTAACAACACTTCTGTACACTCTATCATCAGGCCTCTTCGACAGATGGCTCGAGAAAATCAATGCTAAGAAACAGGATGATTTACACAACTTAGAGGAGAGTCTAGTGGACCAGGCAGCCAGAGGATGGCCACAGGAAAGAGTACTTTCTCCAGTCCTGTGTATTCTGGTCAAGAACACAAAGCCGGCGACGTAGTGGTACTGGTTAGGAATCGAAATTTACCCGGAACATCTGGCAAAAATGATTTGACTAAGGCCACACTCGATGCACTAGCTGTAGGGAAACCAGCCATAACGTACGCATGGGACAAAGAAGCGCTATAACAAAATTAGGCAAGACTTAACGGTTTCAGTCAAGGTTAAGGTGGTCTTGATGGTGACTGACAGTGCTTGAAATCCCGTCTACCTTCGTAACCCATTTCAACAACTAACATTAAATTCTAGAAAAAAGCAGTATTTCGAAACGCAGATAGAACCTTGTGCCTTCGATAGCTTAGTTGGTAGAGTATAAGACTAGAGGTCGCGGGTTCGGTTCCTGCTCGAAGATGTTTTTTTTTTTCTGGAATTTAAAATTTGTCTAACTGCCACAATTTTTCCTCACTTCTAGAAGCTTCACATTGACATTATTTGCCCATGTTGATCACTTTCCAAGTGAAATAATAGGTGAGGAATCTGGGTTCCTTGGCTTCAGTGTATATTCCTCTTGAGTATTTCAAATGTAGGATCAATATGACGGGTAGTTTATCTAGTACAACTTGCTGCCATGCTTCAACTTCTTCATCCGTTTCCGAAGAAGTCAAACCCTCCAGTTAATTTTTTTACAAGACTGATTAACAGCCTCAAATAACTGAAAAAATGTGTAATTCTTTCAATTCCACATTATTCTTAAATCTTTCGTAACTCGGTGGAAAAAAAATCATAAAAAATCTGTAATTGAACCACTATTCCAGTCTTCCATTGATAAAACCCTAATAAGTTAAGTACATGATTTTCAGACAGTGGTCAAGTATCATGTGTGCAGCAGTGACTACGATCAACTTTCACTAACATTGTTCCTATCTAGTAATGGTAATATGAATTTAGAACGCGAAATAAGTCCATGATTGAAAAGCTTCTGAATATTTATCAGTTCGTGAGAACACAATTTGCAATTTGATATGAGTATCTAGTTATCTCAATCACAACTGCTTTCCACGATAAATATTTATTAAATAGGGATGTCGAAATCAATGGGGCATTGGAAAATTTTTTTTTGCATACGCTCCACAAAATGCTTACTTTGGGTATTGAAAAGAGTCCCCAAAATGCCACTTTAGCGAACTTGTACTTAGTCGTCATGGCAACACTTTTGTCGACGCTTTTTGTTTATTCAGAGAACTTATAATTAATGTCCTGAAAACGTTTCAAAAGACGCGAAAAACTATAGATTATTTGAAATTTTGTAGTGTCAGCACACATTTTCTTCAAGAGTTCTTCTGATTTACCAGTGATTCTGAAGAATTAATTATGAAAATCACAAACATCAATAAGAGGACTGATATCGGCCAAACATTTACTCATATCTACTCACAAAATGATATTTCCCACCAAAGAATGTAATCAATATTTACATATTCGTCAAATTAATTCATTTTACTTGTAATTTTACAAACAAAACAAATATTCATTTTCGATGTTTCTAACCACATTTAATTTGTAGCCTTGAAAAAGATATATCTTGCAGGGCTGTCCAACATGGATGAATTACCCCTCAAATACGAAATATGCACATTTCTTACATTAACGATAAAATACAAATAAAATAACGTGTGACGCCACTGGCGACGGATAGAAGGTCGCAGCGAAGTTACTGGGAATCGGACCGATCTTGCTCGATCAGCCTCGAATATTCGAGAAGCCACGCGCATGTATACCGTTTGACCCGGAACCAATTTACCTACCCCTCTGTATCTTCGTTGTTATTTTATATGGATGTTTCAAATTCGGTACTTCGATTTGATGTTATGAATGTAATAATTTTCCTACAAAATAGTAGACATTTGGAACATGTACAGTTTTCTAACTCAATTCAAAAGAAATTCAACGCCTATAACAGACTCAATTAATCTAATTGTTCAAAATGTCGCCCGTTAACGTCAATGCATTTTTGTATTTTTTCGGAGCATGCCCGTATAACATTCACTAGTTGAGCCGGAGTAATTTCATTGATGGCTCTCCTTACCCTGTCTTCAAGTTCCTCGCGATTTCGAGGTCTATTATGAGCATAAACTTTATTCTTCAAGTGAGCCCAAACAAAAAAATCCATTGGCGTGAGGTCTGGTGACTTTGGTGGCAAACGAACTGGACCATGAGTACCAATCCAATTGTCTTTGAAAGTTCTAGTAAGATGTCCTCGGACTACGTTCGAATTATGTGGAGGTGCTCCATCTTGTTGGAAATACATAACGCTAAGAGAATGTCTTCAATAAAATTTTGGATTTCATCATTTAAAATTTGTAGGTACCGTTCACCTGTTAAAGCTCCATAAAAAATAATTGGTCCCACTATTCTGGTACCAAAAATTCCTAGCCAAACATTGAATCCGAATCTTTCCTGGTGTCTATCTTTTCTGAACACATGCGGATTTTTTTGTGCCCAATAACGTGAATGATTTCTATTGAAATGACCATTGTTTGTAAAGCGTGATTCATCACTGTATAGAATATTGTAATGGAAATTTGGATTTTCTGTTTCTTTTCGTATAACCCAGTTACAATACAATTGATGAATTTGATATTTTAATGAACGATACCGGTGTTTTTTCAAAATTTTTCTTGCTGTTTCTCTAGGTACCCCGACCTCATATTCGATCTGCCTTAATGATCAATTTCAACCGCTGCTAGAACAGTGATCTCCGTATCTTCGCTTACAATAACATGCTCCCCATCATGATTATTCCGTTCTTTCCTGAACTGTGACTCCAATATTGCAAAATAGTTTCTACTACTAGGTTGCGGACGGTTAGGATATATCTCCTGGTACAGACGCAAGGCTAAACAGGAATTATTCCTTGCTTCTCCATAAATCAACAGCATATCAACTCTTTCAGTTTGGGTAAATCGGTAGTAGTTGTTCATTCCCCAATTTTTTTTTTTTTTATGTTCTGGTTCCCACGAAAAGGGATATCCTGTAATGTTCAGAGAACATCGTGGGAACCTAGGGAAAGAAGGTAGGAGTTGGTGTTCTTCTTAAATTTCTGAAGGTTGTATGCCTCGGGGAACACCTCCCTGGGCAATGAGTTCCAAAGCCTCGCTGTTCGTTGGATGAACGAGTCTTCGGAAAGTGATGTTCTGCAGGTCTCCAAGGTGACCACGAAGGGGTGTGATGACTGAACTTGACGGGTTAATCTCGAAGAGACTGCCAAAGCAGGAACGATTGTTGATATTTCAGAAGAGCATCGCCCATGAAAATATCTATAAAATAGAGACAAATCGCCAACTTTTCTACGGTGTTCCAGACAAGTGAGCGAGTTTGTAAGCGAGGCATCACCGACGAGACGAATTGTCCTTTTTTGGGCAGAATCCAATAGCCTCAGGATATGTTTAGGTGCCGCACTCCAAATATGGGAACAGTATTCCAGGACAGGTCGGATCTGTGCCTTATAGATCATAAGCAGCTGACTGGGGGTGAAATAGCTCTTGGCACGAAACAGAAAACCAAGTTTTTGGGATGCACTTTTGGCAATGGACCTCACGTGATTTTCCCAGGAAAGGTTATTGCTGATAGTAATACCAAGCATCGATATGGATGGCTTCAGTGGTATGGTAACTCCTGACAAAGTTATGTTAGGCACAGTGAGATCGGCTTTTCTAGAGAAAAGACATGCTTGTGTTTTGTTTGCATTGAATTCTACCAAGTTATTAGATCCCCATTCGAGAATTGTTGCTAAGTCCATATTTATATTATTAACATTTCTTCCTCGTTCATTTCTGGTTTCACGGGCTGATATAGGGGCCCTGAAAGAGAAAGCGGTATGGAGGGTACTATCATCGGCAAAGCTGTGTACTGGACATGAAGTTGCTTTCAACAGGTCGTTGATGTGAAGTAGAAATAGTGTTGGTGCGAGAATGGATCCTTGCGGAACACCAGCATTTATGAGTAGAGTGTCAGATGAAACTCCATCGACCACTACATGGAGAGACCTGTTTGAGAGAAAACTAGCAAGCAGAGAACACAGCTGAGGGGGCAAGCCATAAGACGGAAGCTTGGCGAGGAGTCCCTGGTGCCAAACTCGATCGAACGCCTTGGAGATATCTAATGCCACAGCTACAGTTTCTCCATACTTTCCAATAGATAGCTGCCATATATGTGAGACGTAAGCGAGCAGGTCACCAGTTGATCTCTGATGGCGGAAGCCTTTTTAGGTTTGTGGGTTTTATTTATGGGCATGTGTTTTCTTCCTTGGAAATAGATACTGTATGTGTGGTCTGTAGTTGCTAGGTAGGGCCTTTTGCTTTTTTAGGGACTGGCTGTACTCTTGCAATTTTCCAATTGGACGGAAATACCCCAAATTGTAAGAGTGGTTGAACAACTTGCAAAGAACAGGTGTTAGTTCGGGGCACATTTCTTGAGAACAATCGGCGGGATTCCGTCAGATCCACAAGCTTTGTTGGTGTTGAGACCCAGCAAAATCTTTCTGATAGTACGTTGGCGAAAGGTGATCTCGGGCATGTGACTGTCAATAGGTGTAATGTTCGGGGGTTGTTTTCCCGATGAATCCAGAGTGGAATTTCCAGCAAATAGGTGCGCAAAGATATTGGCTTTTTCCTGGGCAGTCGTTGCTAGTGTTCCATCTTCTTTGGTTAGGGGAGGAAATGAGTTGGAAGTGAAGTTTCTTCCCACAGCTTTGGCGAAAGACCAAAATGAACGGGATCCGTTAGGACATTCAGCAAGTTTTGATCTTATTTTGGCTTTGTGGGCATCTTTTGAGCATTCTATTGTCTCTTTGCATATGCCTCTAGCCTCGACATATGCTGCTCTGGTCTCAGGGCCCGGATTTTTTAGCCATCGATGGTATGCTGCCTGTTTGGAAGCCACAGCTCTAGAGCAGTTTCTGTTAAACCAGGTCTTATCGGATGATGTTCTTCTTTCGGTATTCGGTATGTAAGTTTGCATCCCCAACATGATGATTTCAGAAATTGTCTCAGCACATCGTGTTGGATCTACTGAAGAGAAACAAACTCTCTCCCATGGAAACGCTGAGAAAAACATACGAAGACCTTCCCAGTCGGCCGAATTGTAATGCCACACGAGATGATGATGAAATGATTATCTTAGAAAACTCAGAACATTCGAAATGTCAACAATTTGGCGTAAACACAACGACAGAACAATTCAACAAATTCAATTCCATAGCCAACTACCATGAAGTTGAAAGGTTCAATACAAATGTAGGTATAGCGTGTAAATGATCTTCATGTTTTGTATTTCAATATGTATTGGAGTTTCTAACCAACTTTAAAAATCCCTATGTTAGCATTTAAAAGAAATGAGTGTATTGATGTTGAAAAATGAAGAAAAACTAAAATTGTAAAAATATTTAGTCTGCATAAAACTTATTATGTAAAAAGTTTGGCCATGAATCATTGTTACTCACATGATATTGTTCAATCTTCCATAGCATACTTTCATGAAAATGTTCCGTTACGAGGGGAATACAAAAAGTAATTTTTCATAAAATCTCAATTATATCAGAAGTTGTGAATTGGAAGTATGATTGTGATATATCATTGGAAAGGTAATTCTATACTAAATCGTAATTTCTTTTAAAAATATATACTTTCCCTTCGAAATATAAAAATTTGATGCGCTTCCGGTCAAACCGGAAAAGTGTCATATTTGGTTTGATACTTGCTAAATTGTACATTCATAACATCAAATCGAAGTACCGAATTTGAAACATCCATATAAAATAACAACGAAGATACAGGGGGGTAAATTGATTCCGGATCACCCGGTATATGAAGGTTGAGTCAAGCGGGACGGGCAGAGTTAGTTAATAATTGTTCTAGTGTGCGGTACGCACTTATTCTAAAGCCTTTTTAAGTGAAATACTCGGTGAAATATATCTTCGCAGAAAATAAAAATAACGAACCAGCATCGAGTTTATAATGACCGTTGGGAATCAGACTATTTAATCACAAACAACAATAATAAACTTCAGTGCATTGTTTGTATGCAAGTACTATCGTTTTCCCAAAGAATAAAATATGAAACGACATTACAATTTTACACGAGAAAACGTTTCAGCAATATTCAAGGGAGTCAAGAAAGGCTATCACTACGGATTATAAAAAAAACTAAAACAACAAACAACTTTTTTTTTTCAAATCTGATACGATAACAAGTGCAGTATTGCCGCTCTTACGAAGTAGCGCCGAAAGTGGTAGTGCAATCAAAATGGCAAAACAATTCAGTGTAACAAAAATTGCCAACAAATTCGAAACTGTCTCAGTGTTGCATCAAACAATTGCAAGACGGGTGGACCATATTAAATATGTATCCAAAAAACAGCATTACACGGTTGAAAAATGTAACTATTTTTCGCTGTGCCTGGATGAAAGCACTGATCTGTCAGACATTAGCCAGCTTGTAATTTTTCTCCGAACTATTCAAAACGACTTCAGTGTAGCAGATGAAATGATGAAGCCAGAGCTATGGTATGGTACTGAAATTGGATTTGCAGGATTCTTGAAACAAAACAACATCAACTGTCCTGTGATACCTACACTTATTCACCAAGAGGCCCTATGTGGAAAATCCTTACGTTAAATGAATGTCATGAAAGTGGTTGTTAAAATAACTAATATTATTAGATGGGGCGATTCGTGATTTTTTTGCCGAAGTAGATGCTACATAAGGGGACTTGTTACGTCACACCGATATTCGTTGGTTAAGTGCCGGAAACCGTTTGCAACGATTCTTCGCTCTACGCAAGGAGATTCCTATTTTCCTTAAAGATGTCAAGCCCAACACAACGGAACAGGAAAATCAAATGGTAGATGTACAATTTTTAGAAGACCTTGCATTTTTAAGAGACCTAACATCTCACCTTAACGAATTGAATTTGAAGCTACAAGGAAAACAGCAGAATATTGCCAACTTATTAAGAAAAAAATTAAGCATTTCAAGTCTCCAAGTTGTAAAGAGCATTTTGAAGAAATTAAGGATTTTGAGGAAGTTTCAAATTTACATCACATAAAATACATGGAGACAATTGCAGAAGAATTCAAAAATCGATTTAGCGACTTTAAAAAAATCGAATGAGAGATATCAGTTTTTACAATTTCAGTTAAGAATGTAAGCAGAGCAGACCTTAAACTGGAATTGTGTGATTTGCAATCAGATCCTTTTTACCAAGGAAGAACTGAAACTGGATTGAACTTTTTCGAGCTGCTGCCAGAAGAACGATACCCCAACTTGCGAAACTTAGGGGTTACACTGGGCTCAATGCTGGGAGGCACGTACCTTTTCCAAAGTGAAATTTATAAAGTCAAAATATAGATGATAAGTCACTTACTCAGTTGCTTCGCTTATCAACAACAAATATTTAAGTTAATATTGATGCATTAGTTAGTGAAAACCAACATTCTCAAATTTCCCACTTTTTTTTGTAATTTGATATTTTTTGAATAAATTAAATTAATATTACAAACGCGTTTCTTCTTTGTATACCATACCTATTAATATTGCATACGAAGTATTTTATAATGCGGTCCTCCAAACTTCATTTTTTTTAAGCGGCTTTTGGGGCACTTGCAGTTGGACAGCCCTGTATACAGTATAGGGAGTGGGGAAATAACATCTTTTATTAATGGTTCGCTGTGAATTATCTGAAGACCTGGATTATTTAGTGAAGTACTGAAGAAAAATGAAGATCAGGGAATGATTCAACAGTGTCAAAATGGGTGGCTATAATTTTGTTATCACCCTAAACTGTAATCATTTAGAATTTAAACGTATTATTTGGGCATAGTTGGATATGAAAATCATCCTGATAACCTTTTCCCTAAAATTTGCAATATTTGAACTAGATAATTCCTAACATCAATTCGATCAGATGTGAGTAAATAACTATATTTCACATGAGCTACTATAGTATAACTATTTTTGAAACCATGAAAAAGTTCATCATAAGTCCTCTATTAGATTGATTTGTTGAAAATATGAACAAGATGTTCATAAAATCAGATGTGGAATCATGTGCGACTGAAAGATAAACGTTAGTCACTATCTTCCATCGTCAAGATAACCTCTTGGGGGTATTCATGTTGAAAAGGGAAACATTCTCAATTGAATATCGAATAGAAATATTTTTCTGTGATTTGAAAAATCCACGATAAAAATAAGGTTATTTTTTGAGAATGTCTGACAGAAAACAACTTCTTCCCCGGCTAAATCCACGCTGGACATTGAACTACATCTGATAGGTATTCTGAAAAGGCCCTAACTCAAAAGAAAAAATCTGAAATTGAAAATTTGCATTTTCATTCAGATAGTTATTCGATTTTATATTCCAGTCTTAATTAAGAACTCATAAAGATGAATGATGCAAAGAAGAATGTTTTCCAAACGAGAGTACTCACCAGAAAGCATTCGTAACATTGACGCAAGAGAGGCATCGCATTCACTAGGTCTTCAATACATTTTTGTCGACGAAAATCTATTTCACGCTTCCACGATCATCAGGAAGACCGGAAGAAATGAGAAACACATTTTCAAGAAGCAATCTCACCTCGCAAAGATGGAAAAAGTTAGAATCATTTCTTTTGGAGAGACACTTTGAAATTAGTGTTTTTTAACATTAGATGTCTGTAGCAGATTTTTGTAATTTCGCAGATAATTTTTTTTATTTCAAAACCATTGAAATTCAATTGAATCTTCATGAAACCGGTAAAAAATATACAAAACATTGGTACTTCCCAAAAGCAACAGGATTCCATCTCCAATATCAAAATGTGAAAACTTATTCGACATTTTTTGTTTCAAGTTTGAACAAATATTCTCAATCATTAGTTTATTTTTCATATTTTTTTTCCACAGTCCTTAATGTTCCACTGATTATAAAAAAACTTCAGAATATAATTATATTTTGCTTCAATTTCGATATTCATAGTGTGCGTCATATATCAAAAGTAATTATTATGAAGAATACACCGTCTCTGATAATGCGATGCGATTGTGAAGAAATACATTTTGAAGAAAGGCCTGAAGCGTGAGAGGAAAAGCAATGATTTACGTTTGAACATTCATTCAATCGATTTTATTCCATCCATGCCATTAGATTTATTTCCTCGGATAACAATCTGGAATACAGATAATATCGATGGGTTTTTTGGAATCTGAATAGCCCATTCCTATCATTTAAGCAACCGTGAGACTCATCCGTTTTTAGTCGTCCTATTAAAAGAACAAGTTTTCATATTTTCGTTCATGGCCCAATGGGGCAATCGATAGCATTGAATATATACATAGAGAAAATCGTCAAATCCATATTAGGTAGTTCAGCATTTTGTAACTCTCCCGTTTATCACATGAATTGTATACTGGCACCAATAAGTAAGGTTGTTAGACCACAGTTTTGATGCTCTCAAATATCTGAAGAATATTCGTTCTCCACTAAAATAGAAAAGTCGTTTAAAATTCAGCAGATCCCATATTTCAAATGCCAATTTCATTAAAATCATTTGGAAATTTCATGAAATTGGCATTTCGTATAAAATAACTTTAAAATAATATTTTATCATCAATCAATCTTGAAAACTTGGATGCTTAGTCGCATATGAAAAATGAGGGTTGAGAAAACTTTTTGACTTGTCGTAGAAATCACTTTTGAGAAAAAATATAGATAAATAACTATTGCGATGTGATCCTGAATTGTTGGAATTATCAACCTCATGATTTCTCGACAACAATGTACATACGTCAAAAATAAAGCCCTATAATTGTAGATTTAGGGTGCTCAGAAATTACCGTTTTGAACAATGTGTACAGTACAGATTTGATCAAACAAAAGTTTCCATTGGTTTGTATTGGCAAATGCATTTCACGACCTTACATTGGTGTTTTGAAATTAAACAGAAACGACTTCAAAAAGTGCAGAGTTTTTTCTCCAACTATCCAAAAAAATAACGTCAATATAGAGTGTTCTCAAAGTTTAGGCATTTTTCCAACTCGTCGGAATATATGAATTTGCCAAAAATTACCAATAAATAAGTTTAAAAATAACGGACATATCTGGAAGTTTAAGATAATTCAATTCTGAAGTCCAAGCTGAAATGAATCACGATCAATAGGGACACATAGTTTCATACAGGTAGATGAATGGTTTTGTTTTTAAATTTCATCTCAGACATCAATATTGATTTTTTTTTAATTCCCAAATGTCTCTTCTTTCACAATCTACGATCCCTGTTACCAACATAAATATAACGAAGTGACGCCCCAAAGAAAACGTGATAATTTCAACAGATTGGGAATTAGGCAAAAACTGCATAATTTGCATAAGTAGACAAAAGCTGAAATGAATGTAATGATTTGCGTCTAAATTCATTATTTTGTATACATGAAATGTGTGGTCGACAAGAATTTCTAAGTGTTACATAATACGTTCAATGGATGTGAAACATGTCATTATGCCAAGTTCAGACTTGTTAACTGGGTGAGACAGCATTCGACATTCGGTTTCATACATGGTAGCGAAAGTAACAATATTACGCTAAATCGAAAATATTCCATTCGTACATTGATTGCAAATACATGTTTGTAAGAATTATACAGTAAAGCTTTTCTTCATAGATATGGATATCATTGAAAGTATGACAATTTCTTGGAAGACATTCAAAATTGTTTGACCAGAAAATGCACATAGAAAAATCAGCTGAAGCTGAAAAGTTATTAAATTGGAAGAGGTGATTGCAGCAAAGGCATCAGATGGAATCCATGTCACATTTGCTTCAGGGCAAAATGCACCTCTTAGATAACAATAAACTCAAAAAATTTCAAGAATGTGTGTAGTAGAGTTGGATAGTTCAATGGGCAAGGTACACTCCATACACTGGAGATATCTACTGTTACATTTCTCTTGGAATTAAATTACCCATAATGTCTCAAAATATATCCGATAATTGCGCTTTCATCCTTTACAATATTTTCCTGGAAAAAGCACTCAGCAATCGAAGAGGTAATCGCGATCGTTCAAGGTTTATTCTTCAGTTAGCAACTCATGGATTGTCGAATCCGTACAATTTGCTCAGTTTGATCGATGTACTAGAAGTGATTGATCCCAAAATAGTCCGAAGGTCAAAGAACAATGACCGTACCATGTACATTTCAATTGAATATTAGCAATGTCGATCAATTCAGAGAGTCGCCCTCATTCTCAGAATCTTCTCTATATCTGCAACACTGTGTTCTTGCAGAAGAATAAACCATCCCCTTTCTGAGAAACATAAAAACAACTACAGTTGTAACAGTACAGAAATTGGATATTGGTGCGTTGTTTACTAATTCGATGCCAAATTACCAGAATACTGCTCAGTGGATAGAGTTAAAAATAAGAGTAGTTTTAACCTTGACCTCTGAGACCTCATAATGTTTGAGTGAATATTCGGGCCACCACAGCACCGTTAGACATTAAATTGCCAAGCATTTCCATTGACCTTACACAGGATCGGCACCGAAATTCGCTATCTTTGTATAAAATAAGTATCTTCCCTGCCTCACCCCCATTTTTAACCGACGAAATCAAAAGGTATATTTTTTTATGTATGACAAAGCATAACTTTTTACAGAACTGTCCGATTTTGATGATTTTTTTTTCAATGGATAGAGTTTACCTCGAAGTTGGTCCCATTTAGATTTAAAAAAAACACTCTTAAGGGTAGGAAAATGGGGGATAGCTGCTGATTCACCCACTGAATTTTCTACCACGCCTAACTTTGTACTGGGTTATTCGATTTGGATGTTTCTTTTTTATTGTATAGGGTATGCTTCGAAGTTGGTCCTATTTGAATAAGACCCCTGAGGGTAGAAAAATAGGGGATGATTTATTGATTTTACACTTGTGAACCGATTTTGTTGAAAGTTCTCACACAGATGTAGTTCTGATGGCACTACAAGAGTTGATTTGATGATGGAGACGGAAGACAGTAACAACAGCTACCTCGTGTTTGGGGTAATATGTGCATATATGATTACATGTCCTGACTAACTGACTCACTGATTGACTAATAATATACGATCAACGCCCAGACCGAACCGCTGGTCCTCAGAGCAAACATTTTTGATATTCCATCCCTAAAGGGATGAAAAGGTGGGTGAGAAGGGGGGTGAAAGTGAAAGTACAGTTGGTTCTGAAATTAGAGTCATGGAAATTAGTATTTGGACTCTTCTTCACAATGAAGATAAATGTGTTTCAGGATTCCTGAAAATTCAACTCTAAAGGGGTAAAATGCGGGTTGAAAATCTGTATAGTTAGTTTACAAGTTGGGGTCATCACAATTGGTATTTGAAGTTTCTGATACAAATGGAAGAAATATGTATTTCAGTGTTTTCATAAATTCAACCACCAGAGGGGTGAAAGTTTGTATTGGTGTTCCGTTATTTTTCAAATGAGGGTAATAAAAATGAGTATTTTGGTTTTGTAAGTTTGTATAAAGAAATACAGGTTTCAGTGTTTTCATGAATGCAACCCCTAGGGGGGTGAAAGTTTGTGTTAGGGTTCCGTTAGTTCGGAAGTTAAGGTCATAAACATTGGTATTTGAGGTCTTTGTTACAAATAAAGATATACGTGTTTCAGTATTTTCGGAAATACCGTCCCCAAAGGGGTGAGTGAATTTGTAATAGTCGTCACAAAAAAACAAAGTTCATCGCGAAAGAAATGGCTGGTACCAGCTAGTTATAGTATATAACAGATTATAGTCAAAGTAAGGTGGATAAGTTAGTATTTTGAAAGTAATCCAAATCAAGTAGGTAGATATCAGTAGATTTTAGCCACTAAAAAGTAAAAAATAAAAACTTTTTACCAAAAAATAAAACCGCCGAAAAAAGAAACTGAAAAGCGAAAAATAAAATGAACCTTTTTAGTCTCAATAACTAAGCTCCAAAACTAATGTATGTAACTAATTTTGAGTCGGCGCCAAACAAACAATCAAAGAAATGAATTATTTCATCTGTGTTTAGATAATGTCAACTCTCTGGTCGATCGTAGAGACGAATATTTATGGAAAACTAGCTGACCCGACAGACCTTGTCCTGTCTAACTTTCAATATTCCCCAAATGTTTTTTCCCGAAAACTCTCGTCCGCGTAAAATTTCTTTTTTTCTATGTTTTTTTTGTGTTATTCCGTCTAGGTTATGCCTTTGACTCTGCCTGCTTCCCGTTATCCCGTTTTCTCTTTATCCCTTTTTTCCGTTATCCCGTTACCAAGTTATACCGTTCTCCCGTTATCCCATTATCCCGCTATTCTGTTTTTCCGTTATACCGTTTTTCCGGTCGTTATTCCCTTTTCCCGAAAAAAAAAATTTGCCAAATCGGTCTAGCCGTTCTCAAGTTATGAGCTTACCAATACAAACAGATATTCATTTTTATCATATAGTCCTGAAAACTTTTCCAGGACAAAGAAATTTCCAATAACTTTTCTAAAAATCCTTCCTATCTCTAAAAACCTTATTCGGAGTATTACGAACATTCAAAAAAACAATTAGCCGAATCGGTCCAGGCGTTGTTTTTATAAAATTAAAACTATGTTACCCTGACCAGGATTCGTTCCTGTGACCTTCTGCTTGGTAGGCGACAGTGTACTGCTGAGCTATTTCTTCTTTGATAATAAATGACTCGATAGTCTTTTTTTTCGCCAAATTTTTTATATACCCGAATTTTCCAATTTCCGGGCAACTTTACCAATTTTTTCGTATAAACCATCCTCGGGCTATTACGAACATTTTATAAAAAAACATTTTTATTATATTAGATATACAAGCGCATTAATTTTTATACCAATATGAAAACTTTTTTGATTAGACGAAAGCCTTACTACTTTTATATTATTATACAGTTGAAAAAACATAATTCTCTCAGAGAGAAAACTCCTATCTCAGTGCATGTGTCCAAGAACCAAAACATGAGTTTATTGTCGACCCATCATAGTGTGGTTGAACTCATTTTCAGAGAAAGTGGGATAGATGTCTTTTTTTATTCGAAAGGCCATTTGGAGATATTTCGACTATTATTTTGGCCACCAATATTCCAATATTTTGTTACTATGCTTGTTGAGGACCAATTCAATGATGTATGCAGACTTATTCAATATATTTCTCATAATGCGTTGCTACTGAAGTACATGTTATTTGATATACCCTCTGAATGGAGCTATCCCGTGGAATGATGGAATATCCAAGCCTAAACTGCTGAATATTGAAATACGGTAGTGTCATTCCACTAAAAATGTAACTTATCGTCCCTTTAAGCACTAATTGCACTGATGAAGGCGAAAACCCCTTCTCAGGAGGTTTTCAATGCCTGATGGAAAACGTTCAATGTCAAATTTCTACTCTCTCTTCTCGTGGATCCGTTGAGGTAAAAATCAAATGTATCCATTGAGTGACCTTTCTTCCGGAAAGTTGGGTCTGTTTTACAGATAGATATGAACCGAAAGAAGGACAGGGGTACACTTGTAGGCCAACACATTGCTCATCACGATTTTGTGCGCAGAGGTGTGTACGCTGTTTTGCGAGTGATCAGTATGATTGTTTTATCAGGCTCTTAACGATCAGATCAAAATTGGTCCAGGAATATGCCGAAGACCTTGAGAAGGTGGCAACGAGAAATTAAATTAGGCTTGGGTAGGTTTCCCGACATACGGAGGTTCACAGCAACTAGTAGGAGGACCAGCTCCAAGAAAGAAACCAGGCGGTCCTAAGGACTGGTGCCTGCTCTGGTCGTTATAAGAAGGACACCGTACTGAACCAGTAGACTTTCGATGTCCTAGGAGAACGATGGAGGAACAAATCAGCTGTAGAAGGACATAGTAGATTATACCGGGGCTGGATGGAAATATTATCTGGAAGGAATGAGTGGCAACTATAGCCTAAAAAGGCATCTAACTCTGACGACAGCCGAAAAAGATCCAGCGCACCAAAAATGGGACGAAGAGAAAGACTCCCTCCGCTTCTTGAACATACAAGAAGTCTTCAGAAGCGTCATGCTCTGGGAAAAGAATTTGCACTCCAAGCAATGGAAGTACATCTTGACCTTCATTAGGAAGCCAATAAAGTTCGACCAGAGAATGAAAAGGACGCCTCATAGTAGTACCCTTCGAAGAAAATAGCAGCAGTCATGTTGGAACTGGATAGGAAGAACCGAAGGATTATATTAAGACTACTGGCAGGATATGGTAGGACGAAGAATGAACCGTGAAACATATATTGTGCAGATGCGATGCAACGAACTGGAACCAACAAGATTCCATCGTCTGGATCACTGACAATTAGAAACCGATGACCTGGAAATGGCTTCACACAACGTCATCATTGGCTTTATTGGAAACGCGAGACTAGAAGGTGAACCTAAATTCTAAGGTTAAAAAATTTCCAGTTCTTACTTAGACCAGTGAATTCTTGAATCTTTATCACTCATGATAATTAAGAAAACAACAAATATTCATTTCGTGACATCACTTACCCTTCAATGCTGCAACTTTGCAGATAATTTTCCAAACTGCTGATGAATTGAACATGTGTGCGCGCCACATAGATATCGATAGATACACACGTCATTCTACTGAGATACTAGTATTACTAAGTTAGTTTGACAGCAAAGCCCGCCGTATTCCCCAGTAATTTCACGATTTGTAATCTGAAGATCAGATGAGAGCGCATGCTTATCGAGTACTATTCTCCTATTGGATGCTGAATGAAAATTTGTCATTCGGCAGTTACTATGTTACTAATCAGAAAACAATATGCCAAGCGATGGTATGTATCTGACGTAAAGTCAATCACAGTAGGTTTTTTTACAATTATTTTTGAAAAATTATCCCATTTTTTTATCCGCACGATTAATCCATATGATTCCGACAGAAAAAATTGTTGTTTTTTTTTTGTACATTCGAATTGTATGGCGCATTGGAAGGGACAGTTACTAACTGGCGCTAGCCATCCCTCTTCAGTACCTGTGAATAAGTAATCGATTATCGATCTCGTTGATTGTTTTCGATTTTTCTGACGACCCAGGTTAATGTTAAACAAAGACGCAATTTTCTCGCATTAGTCCGATAGGATAACAGTGGCCATATCCAGGGGTCGAATCGAATCGAACGTTGTTCAGCTCGTGGTACATCGATGGAAAAACCGGCCCTGACCTTACGTTGTGTTCACTCTTTGTTTATGATCTACGTGAGGTAAGGTTTATTGAATACATAATACATTACGGAAGTTGCATAATGATGACATGTTAACTCTTCTCCACGCATGTTTAAAGGTTGACACCAATTTCTGAAAGATTCTTATGGTAATTACTTCAAAACATCACTGTATGTTATGTTTGCTCAGGGTACCTAGCAGATACTCGAAAATGAATTTGATACATACGATGTCTTCCCAACTCTAGACAAATAACTCAGTTTTATGATAGAAGAAAAACTGGGAATACCGATTTGATATTCTCGAAAAAGTTCAAAGAAATCATATAAATATTATTTTCAGTGAATGCAAAAGAACTGAATCATGAGCCACTTTTTTCCTTGAGGCTGCCACACGATAAATCAAAAAAACATCTATTTCAAATATCAATTATTGAGATATAGTAAGTACGGTATGGTTATTTTCAATCGACATGGTTATAACGACCCCATTTCAGGTTTACGGTGGCTTGGTAAAAGAAATGTGTATTTCTTCGCATATTATGTGCATACTGAAACAGGTAATCGATTTTATTTTTTGTAAAATTAAATTTATATACTATTTTTATGGTTCCGAACTAAAAATTGCGAAACCCTTCTAGGTGTATCCTACAGTCTGAACAAAAAAATTAATCAGAGAAGGGCAAAAAATTAGTTTGCTCCAATAAGTTACTACGTTCACTAAATCTTCTTTTGTGAAACTCTTATACACTATGCCTTTTTCGTGGATATTTTTGTGCCCCCCCCTGAGTTTCTCATCTCACTCAAATTTTTTAATAGTGTGGATAAATTTGATGAAACTATTTGGCATATATGCGTCGATTCAAATATTTTCACAGGATTAAATATTTCTGAATATGTAAAAGGAAGCTATAGAGAACACAAAGCTCAGCGTGGAAGGTATTTGTGAACGATTCATTCGATTTCAGAACGAGAGAAATTGTAGTAATTTTTATAGAATTGGTACTACCCTAGGAACGATAGCGAAGTTTGATTAACATTTTTCATTTGTGCTTATATATTTTGATGACTATTTCCCTCATTATTTTTGAGCCAATAAAATGGCCGAAATTTCAAACAGAGAACCAATCAAATCAGTTTTAAACTGATAAAACCACAGTCTATTCGATATTATTTCACGATAAAACGCATACTGTCAAAGTTATATGCCTACACAATTATTAGGTATGACGTAATTCAAAGATGTAGGTCCTGGGTTCACTTCATACTTAAATGAGATGATAATATAATTCAAGATACTTTTTTTCCTCATTGGTTAAACACAGAGTCTTCAAATGCCACCAGCATAAGTTCACTGGCGGATCTGAGGGGGGGCTCCTGACTAGGCTCTAGGAACCCTTGCTCACTGCGAAAAAGTTATGTTTCCTTTGATAACATCATTTTTAGAAATTCTTATTACACTTCCGAACAGTGTTGCCTCATCGGAAAGAAGTTTTTCTTCGTTGAGGCGAATAAAGAGTTGGCTCCGATCTACTATTTCAGAAGATAGGCTATCTAGCTTAGCCATTATTAACACCCATCCGGACATTGCGATCAATGAACAATTATTTATTAAAAGATTTGCCAACAGTGGCCAATGCATATGAATTTTGTTTTATAAGCAATAAATTGACAAGTTTATTATTGGAATTTTGGATTTGTGTTTTTGTTTGTTTCGTCACATTTTTTTCCATCTCATTTATGTTATTGTTAACTGATTTCAGTTGTTTTCAGTATATTTGCAATACGCAAACAGTGGCCAAAGGCATAAATATTTTATTTTATAAACAATAATTTTATAAAGTTTTTTTTCCACATGTTTTATTTTTGAGAGTTTATTATTTTAAATAATGTCGAATTATGTTTATGTTTGTTTCGTAATATTTTTTCCATCTTATTTATATTATCGTTCACTGGTTTCAAATAAAAATATATATATTTCATTTCATTCCTATGGATTTTATAACTTCAGTTACAAATTTCCATTAACTCATGCCCCCCCCCTCCTGAAAAACTCCCTGGATCCGCCAGTGCATAAGTTTCTGTTATGAAAATATAACGATCCACTTATGGTTACAGCTATTTTACAAATTCATGGAGTTTGAACACATTACACTCAACGAAGAGAACATTTCACATATTCGTATCCACAACCAATATTTCGAATTATCATTTCTATACTACCTCTGAAAGCGTGGAGCGAAATCTTTAAACTCATTTCAAAAGATTGTTCATTGCACATTCCACAGATTTAGTTGAATTTATGAGATTTTAAAAGAAAGCGACTCAGAAGTTACGTGAGTAACATTGTTTCCTAAATGCTACACAAACGAACAAACTGCAATGTTGCATTTATCAGAATTTAAAACAAAAGGACGCATTATAAGTTACGTGAGATGGAGAAAGATGCATTGTTTTCTAAATGCCAGACAAACGAACGAATCTTATAACTGACTGCAGGGACAGATAGAACTAATTCCGTCTCGCTCTTATTCTCGTTATGGATTTTATCGCAATTTTTTTCTAATTTTCCCTCAAGCATTTTGCCTCTAGAAAATTTAACTCTTGCAATTTGCGGCCTTATTATCAAAGATGAAACCACTGAAGCTTCGCTTTCGTGGTTTGATCAGATAATAGCACTTATGATATTACCCTCGATAAATTCATTATAGTTTCGTCTACGAAAGTTTGATTGTTTTTTTATTCGTGAGGTATTGATGTTATTTTCCTTCCAGTAATTCTTGCAGTTCATTGATGTGAACTGTATTCCCTGTTTCCAGATTATAACCTCATTCTGTCAACGAACTTGAATTCTTCCCCCCAATATGGCGTGACCAGCTTTATCATTGTAGTCGTAAGTGGGTTATCTTGAGCATTATGGTGTGAGAAGAACAGCCCATTCTTTTTTCAAATCTTATCTTAGCGGAAGAAAACAATATGTTTTTTATAATAACCATGCATCAGTATATAAACCAATAACTTCAGGGGTTCCCCAAGGACGTATCCTTGGACTACTTCTGTTTTTAATCTTTATAAATGATATATGTTATCATTATAAGCCATCTCAGAGTGTACCTTCTACAATTCTAATACAAATCCAAATAAACTGATGGATATCGAAGCGTCGAATAAAATTAGGGAAAGGCTCACCCCTAATAATTTAATCCAGAATAATACCAAAACCCAAAAAATTACATCCACTACAAATCCGTCCCATATCGCGGATGCTCCAATCAAGCTCACCCCTAAATTGGTCGAATATCGAAAATCGTCGCATCCAAACGGGACCCGAACCAAAACATAAGAAATGACGTTAGCTTCAAGAAAATATATAGTTTGTATGAATTTTCTCCGCGACATGACTCTCAAATCACAAAAATGCCAAAAAATTCGATGTGAATCTTAAATCGAAGTAAACCGAAAAAAATATTTCATGGTGTACCTATACCTATTTTGAAGCGCTGATTCCAAAAAAGTTGTTCTTTTGGGTGATAGAAGACTCCTTCATGGTGAAACCTGAAACAAACGCTTAAAAGGGCTAGTTATAGCCCCAAAAACATTTCCCCCCGCTATCTCCGAAACCACTGAGCTAAAATCATTTATATACTATTCGCGATACATTTGTTATGAGATTCAATAGAGTTGCTATAGTTTCAAGCAAGGTACTAGTATCGACAAAATGTTTCAAACATGTATACAAAGCTCAACTTTGTTGTAGACATTGAGAAGACAAAAATAGAAAGCAGCGAATGAATTAGAATCCATGGGGGTATCATAAGCATGTAAATGGAACACAAGACTGAAATATGCAAATGGATCAAATGATTAGAAAGTGACAGAAGATTGAAGTGAGAGATAATTTTTTGTGTCATATAATAGAGAATATTAGGTACCTACTATTTCAACAACTTCCTTAGTTTGTGAAATGATACGAAGGAGAGTTGAATTAGAAAAATTACATAACTGATTGCAGCGAATCGAAGTCAGTGGGTTACGTGAAATCGATCAATAATAACGAAATGAACAGTTGCACTTAATATCTGCAGAGATACAACAACATATTGGGCAAAACTAACTCGCGCCAGCTCGGAAACACCATTCTCTTTTACTGTTAAATCGCTTTTTTTTTCTATAACTTTCCAACAAATCGAAACAGGAAGAGTACGGTTCGTTTGGATGCCTGTAACACTACTCATTGTTAGTTTCTTCATTCTACGATCTTCATCATCCCGTTATGTACAGTGGTGTTGCACATTCTTCCAACCTAGGAACCAATATCACTGGTAGATGTACACAATTCAAAGTAGGTATTATAATTACAAGGACCACTCGCGATATTTTCGTTTCCTCATATCTTAGTTACATTTTCCATGTCAACGGAAAATGCCTTGATAATATCAGCAGAACTAAAAGTAGAAAAAGGCAACCAAACACTATTCATGATAAAATAAAAATGATTGAAAATAATTTTTAAGACAAGCTTTTATGGAAATGCCCTAAAGAGAAAAAAATCATTTCTTCAATTGTTTGACATAGGTCATTCATGAAATTTGTCATTTTATTGAATTCTGACAAAAATTGATAATTTCCGACCCCAAAAATACCAACACACCAATTTTGAATGGGATCGGGTTCGTCGCCATCTTGGAGTCGCCATCTGAAATTCGTAGATGTTGACAAAAAAATCATGATCTCCGACCTCAAAAACCCCACATACCAATTTTTATTGGAATCGAGCCATAAACACGAAGTTCGGCGCCATCTTGGAGCCGCCATCTGAAATTCGTAGATGTTGACAAAAAAATCATGATCTCCGACCTCAAAAACCCCCACATACCAATTTTTATTGGAATCGAGCCATAAACACAAAAGCTCGTCGCCGTCTCGGAGCCGCCATCTTGAATTGATTAATGTGACAAAAAAATCATGATCTCCGCCCTCAAAAACCCCCCACATACCAATTTTTATTGGAATCGGGCTATAAACACAAAACTCGTCGCCATATTGGAGCCACCATCTTGAATTTATGAATTTTGACAAAAAAATCGTGATCCCTGGCCCAGAAAATCGCCACATACCAAGTGTGAATAGAATTGAACCATAATCCCAAAACTCGTCCGCCATATTGGAGCCGCCATTCAGCTTCTAAAACTCGGAATTCCGACTTTTAACTCGAAATTCCGACATAGAGGTCAGAACAATGAACAAAATTATATTATGACCGCACTATTGAAGTTTGTTATAAATAACATCACGGGAAAGGGAAACATTCTCAATTGAATATTCATTTGAAAATGTTTCTTTTTTTCAACATGAATACCCCACAAGAGGTTATCTTGAACGAACGTTTATCTTTCTGTCGCAGATGATTCCACATCTGATTTCATGAACATCCTGTTCATATTTTCAAACAAATCAAACATCATTGGGTTCGTCATTCCTAAGAAATTAAGGTACGGGTATGGGGGTACGGACTTTCATTGTTCGAGGTTCGGTTAAACTTGATTCCTTTTTTATTTTTATTTTTTTATGTTCTGGTTCCCACGAAAAGGGATATCCTGTAATGTTCAGAGAACATCGTGGGAACCTAGGGAAAGAAGGTAGGAGTTGGTGTTCTTCTTAAATTTCTGAAGGTTGTATGCCTCGGGGAACACCTCCCTAGGCAATGAGTTCCAAAGCCTCGCTGTTCGTTGGATGAACGAGTCTTTGGAAAGTGATGTTCTGCAGGTCTCTAAAGTGACCACGAAGGGGTGTGATGACTGAACTTGACGGGTTAGTCTCGAAGAGACTGCCAAAGCAGGAACGATTGTTGATATTTCAGAAGAACATCGCCCATGAAAATATCTATAAAATAGAGACAAATCGCCAACTTTTCTACGGTGTTCCAGACAAGTGAGCGAGTTTGTAAGCGAGGCATCACCGACGAGACGAATTGCCCTTTTTTGGACAGAATCCAAAAAGGGCATATTAGCTTCACTTGTATGTTTGTTTGTTTGTTTGTAACCGACTCTATTGGGCGCGATTTTGACCCACTTCCAGACGTCCGAATGATTTGAAATTTGACAAGTGGACATAATTCCGGTGACAATGCATTAAGAAATTTTTGTGTGAGAAAAAACAAAATGGCGGCTCCAATATGGCGTACGAGTTTTGTGATTATGGTCCGATTCGCTTCAAAATTGGTATCCGAGGGTTTTTGTGGTGGGAGATTATGGTTCTCTTGTCAAAATTGAAAAATTCAAGATGGCGGCTCCAAAATGGTGGCCGAGTATTGTGATTATGGTCTGATTCTATTCAAAATTGGTATGTGGGGGTTTTTGGGGTCGAATATTATGATTCTTTTGTGAAAATTGGAAAATTCAAGATGGCGGCTTTAAAATGGCAGCCGACATTTGTGATTATGGTCTGATTCTATTCAAAATTGGTTTGTGGGGGTTTTTGGTGTCGAATATTATGATTCTTTTGTGAAAATTGGAAAATTCGAAATGACGGCTTTAAAATTGCCGCCGAGTTTTGTGATTATGGTCTGATTCTATCCAAAATTGGTATGTGAGGGTTTTTGGGGTCGAATATTATGATTCTTTCATAAAAATTGGAAAATTCAAGATGGCGGCTTCAAAATGGCGGCCGAGTTTTGTGATTATGGTCTGACTTTATTCAAAATTGGTATGTGGGGGTTTTTGGGGTCGGAGATTAAGATTACCTGATTTGATAAGATTATTCCATTTCTTAATTTGCAAAAAAATAATAAAAATAATAGTTTAAAAAAAACTAAAAAAACACGCTTTTATGAATAAACCACACTAAAAGTAGGAAATAAATAATAGTTCAAAAAACTAAAAAACACGCTTTTATAGAAAATCAGACTAAAAAAATAGAAAATAAGAAAAAAATTTATTTTGTTTTAAAAAAAGCGTGGGGTGCATGTGGGGGTTTTCGGGGTCGATTATTATGATTCCTTCGTAAAAATTGAAGAATTCGAGATGACGGCTTTAAAATGGCGGCCGAGTTTTGTGATTATGGTCTGATTCTATTCAAAATTGTTATGTGTGGGTTTTTGGGGTAGAATATCAGGATTTTTTTGTAAAAATTGGAAAATTCAAGATGGCGGCTTTAAAATTGCGGCCGAGTTCTGTGATTATGATTCGATTCCATTCAAAATTGGTATGTGGGGGTTCTTGGGGTCGAATATTATGATTCTTTTGTAAAAATTGGAAAATTCAAAATGACGGCTTTAAAATTGCGGCCGAGTTTTGTGATTATTGTCTGATTCTATTCAAAATTGGTATGTGGAGGGTTTTGGGGTCGAATATTATGATTCTTTTGTAAAAATTGATATTCAAGGTGGTGGCTTCAAAATGGCCGCCGAGTTTTGTGATTATGGTCTGATTCTATCCAAAATTGGTATGTGAGGGTTTTTGGGGTCGAATATTATGATTCTTTTGTAAAAATTGAAAATTCAAGGTGGTGGCTTCAAAATGGCCGCCGAGTTTTGTGATTATGGTCTGATTCTATCCAAAATTGGTATGTGAGGGTTTTTGGGGTCGAATATTATGATTCTTTCATAAAAATTGGAAAATTCAAGATGGCGGCTTCAAAATGGCGGCCGAGTTTTGTGATTATGGTCTGACTTTATTCAAAATTGGTATGTGGGGGTTTTTGGGGTCGGAGATTAAGATTACCTGATTTGATAAGATTATTCCATTTCTTAATTTGCAAAAAAATAATAAAAATAAAAAAAAAAAAAAAAAAAAAATAATTCAAAAAACTAAAAAACACGCTTTTATAGAAAATCAGACTAAAAAAATAGAAAATAAGAAAAAAATTTATTTTGTTTTAAAAAAAGCGTGGGTGCATGGTATCAATAATCATATAGTACATTACATACCGAGGTGATACCATGCCCCCCACGCTTTTTCTAAAATAAAATACATTTTTTTCTTATTTTCAATTTTTTTAGTCTGATTTTCTATAAAAGCGTGTTTTTTAGTTTTTCTAAACTATTACTTATTTTATTAAATGATTGGATTCACGTTTAACCCCAAATATATTCCCACTCAACTAAATTTTGCATCTCACACTGTCCTTATCTATCTTTATTTTCAATTGTCTGTGGTCTGTGAGACTATAACAGTCATTTTCTGACAGAGAATCCATGCCTGACTTTTTTTCAATCTCATTTTACAGGGTGTTACCAAATAAGTGCGGAAGTTTTTAGGGGGGGGGGGTTGATTCCTTGTCGAAAATTAAAGGGGGTCTTTCATGTAAACAAAAGCTCTTAAGCCTTCCCTTGAAAAGTTACACTCTTCAAAAATGAGAAAAAAAAACTTGACATTGCTGAAGAGTTGAAGAAATGGCATCTTGTGGGCATGTTCTACCGGTAAAAAGGCTACCTATGAATTTTTTTTAATTTTGTTGTGATCTTTTAAAGGGGTGAAACATGCAACCCCTATTCCATTTTTCACCAGAACTTTTTAACGAAACAAAATTCTCAATTTAAAAATATATGTTGAAAAGAACGATTCATTGCAAAACTTTTTCAACTTGTGTTGTGTCCGTAAAAGCATTAGTTTCCTAATAAAAAATAAAAACAACATTGTGCATGAACGGATCTTCTGTAAATGGAATCGAAAAAATCTAGTATTTTCAATCGTAGTATTTTAAAATTATTCCGCTTGTTTTAACTTTTAATGTTTTGTTTTAATATAATATCAGATTAAAAATACAAACGAAACAAAATTATGTGTTACAACAAAGAAAAGGGCAACAAGATCAAACGGAACGGAGTTAAAAAAACTGCTCGAAATGACCACCTCCAACCATTAGACAGGAATCAAGTCTTCGTCTCATAGACTGGCGAAAACGATGAAATATTCCTGGTGTGTTTTGGATTGTCTCGCAGGCTGCAATGATGCGTTTCCTTAAATCATTGACACATTCAATGGGGGTCATATAAACCAAGGACTTCAGGTGACCCCAGATGCAAAGAACACAATTGAACTTTCAACTTCCACATAGAAATCAAGACGACTTGACTTGTTTTTAGGTATGTTTTCTATTTTTTATATAGTATGATTCAGAAGACATCAATTTGTTGATGGAAGAAAATCCTATCTTTTTTCAAATGTTTAAATAATTTCGTTTCAAAAATTATGTCACCAAGTTGCCCATAGCCTCATGCATTTTTATAATGAGTACTACATATTGAAAAGATTTATTCAGAAAATATTGGCCGAATAGTTTTTGGAACTCATGCGGTAGGTACTACTTTTGAAAAATATTTGAATCCATGCTAACTTCATTAGTCCTACGGTGATGCAGGGGTTTCATCAGCTGTACCATTTTTTAATTTTTAATTTCTCGCATTTCTTTCCACTTACTATGGACCCGATATGGATGTCCCTGTTAAAAAAGAAGTGGAACTAGATGAATTTCGTACCAAATTAATCACGCTGAACATTATGTGAACCAGTGTGCTCTGTCAGATTTCAAAAATTATTTAATTGAAAAGACAGATTAACTTGTATTTGAGAAAAGAAGCAGAAGTGATACCCGAAAAGTCATCAAAGAAAATATATTTATTATTAATAATTATCTCATTTTTTCTGTTGTGGAATGTTTTAGACAACGTCAGTAACGATATAAAAATGTGTTTTTTTCAATTCAGATTTCCACGCAGTAACATATCGTGGCAAATTTGCTAATATTTCTTTCTTGAACAGATAACTGGAATGTTTTACTCCCAGGAGAGAAAAAATCCAAAAAATTCAAAGTTATATTACTATACCTCC
Organism: Gonioctena quinquepunctata; assembly: GCA_018342105.1. Lineage (NCBI taxonomy): Eukaryota > Metazoa > Arthropoda > Insecta > Coleoptera > Chrysomelidae > Gonioctena > Gonioctena quinquepunctata. The sequence goes on along the minus strand of JAFIRS010003737.1, from coordinate 61,701 downwards.
CCAAAGAACATTTCGATGTTATTTACAGTTTAAAAAAGCATATCGAACATAATAAAGATATCGAGAAAAAGCGTTATTATAAACAATTCTTCGAATACAGGCAATAAAATGGCATTGTGTTTATATTAGGTGGAATGAAGCCATAAAAAGTATTATGACTGAAGTGTAGCTTTTACAAGGAATCATAATATACCGTGTTTATTGCCTTTCTAACCGTTATAGTCTAGGGTGAATTATGTTCCGTAATACCATAACATACTCGAATATGTTTGCTGCGGAAATAAAATGTAAAAAAGGAGTTCATGTCATATATGAACTACAAAATTTTCCGATTGGAATAAAAAGCGAACATAAAATTACGAAATACTTCATTTAGAATGAATACATGAATTGGGTTTCGCTAAATAGTAACTAGAGGTAGATTTCAATTTGATATTCGCCAAAAAATCATTTTCAGCTGACAAGTAGAAATAGTGCTTTTGAAATTACTTAATGTAATTTCCCAATCCTATACATGGCAAGCTATTCATCTCTATAAGTTTTTTTGCCGGTATACATTATGATTGTCTTTGAACCAATCATCTTCGAATTCCATCACATGCTGTAATACAGTTTTTAAGTATGATAAAATATAACACCCATTTTGACACGCCGTTGTTCTACTCGAAAAAAAACGAGTAGACTAGTAATAGACTGGCTTGCCAATAACCAAAAACATTGACCTCCAGTTTCAAGGCCAACACTAGTTATTAACGGTTCCTTGATTACCCATGTCCCATGTCTCTGATATATTGAAATTGATTTCTGAATATGGCTTCCCAATTTAGATTCTCTTGGTGTGATAGTTGTTCGTGAATATTATATTCTTTCACATCGTAATTTAAGTGTTTTAAACAGAGAACCTTACCAGGGCTTCAAAATCAATATATTGGATGACGAAATGTTATTTAAATGACCAGTTTTTTGTTCGAAATATGGTCAACAAAACTTCGAACTAACTATTGAAACGGGACTACTGGGGAATAAGTGATTTCTCCAACCATAATTTCAATAATAAATTATCTGCTTCAGTCTCGCGTTGATATCAATAGCAATAGGCGAATTACTTTTTATAATTCCGATTTCATAACTCTGACTTCCGACTAAGTACCTCCATATTCTCAATTCAAAAACTGTATGTACTTCAATTACTTTCTATTTTGGTCATTTGTGTTTATCTTTCAACAACATTCAAGTGATATTTGTATTTGGTAATTGTTTGCATCATTTCCAAGTATTTTAAATAACGACTAGGAAGTATTTAAAATACCAAGAAATGTATTTTCTAATACATATTTTAATATATTGATGAACATACCAACTTTGAATAGAATCGGGCCATAAACACAAACATCATTGGCCATCTTGAAACGGTCATTTAGATTTTATGAATTTTGAAGAAAAATTCATAATCTTCGATCCTGAAAACCCCCACATAGCAATTTTGAATCGAATCGGATCATAAACCTAAATCTCGTCCACCATCTTGGATCGCCATTTTGTTTTTTTCTATAACAAAAATTCCATGGGCCATCATTTCATTTTTAATAATTCATAATTTCTGACCCCAAACACCCCCAAATACCAATTTTGAATCAAATCGGACAATCACAAATCTTGTCAAAACGCCATTTTGAATTTTTGAATTTTGACAAAAACTACACAATCTCCGTCCCAAAAAACCCCCACATACCAATTTTAACTCGCATCGGATCATAAACCTAAATCTCGTCCGCCATCTTGGAGCGCCATTTTGTTTTTTTCTATAGCAGAAATTTCATGAGCCGCCATTTAAATTTTATAAATTTTGACAAAAAATTCAAAATCTCCGACCCCGAACACCCCCAAATACCAATTTTGAATCAAATCGGACCACAATCACAAAACTTGTCCGCCATCTTGGAGCCGCCATCTTATATTCTTTAATTTTGACAAAAACTTCACAATCTCCGTCCCAAAAAACCCCCACATACTAATTTTGAATCGAATCGTACCATAATCACAAAACATTTCATAATGCATTGTCACCGGAATTATGAACACTTGCCAAATTTCAGCTCAATCAGATGTCGGCAACTGCTCTAAAAATGGATTACAAATTTTGAACCGGAAAGAATGATAGAATTACATACATAGTACATACATACATACATAGTATTTTAATTAAGTATATAAAATACAATGTCAGATGAACTCATGAATATCATATTGACACTTCATAACATAAAACAAAACTAACAACATAATACAAGGTGATATGATGGTGATAAAAGACCCAACAATGGAGCAAATGAAATATAGGAAGGAAGAATTCAACACTGAACAGATCTCGGAAAGCAGTGCTTCTTTCTTTGTCGGGTCGCATATTCCCTTGTAATTTTCGTCAATTTCCTCCTCAGCCGATAGTATCCCAAATATTATATAATTTTTCTTTCAGTTCCATTGGCCATTCTATCCGTGTAATGGACCCAGGAATCCTCACAAGTACCGCTTTGTGGCAGACAATAGCCAGAATTGAGTGGTGATTCTAACCAGTTAGAAAGATAATTACCACATTTATCTGAAGAAATTTTTCTCTAAGCAGTTAAAATAATCCCGCTCATGCATACTAATAGTATTCTTACTATAGCAAATTAGATATATAGCGAAAACCCTCGTAGGAGATTCATTTATAACATTTTCCTTCGCAAAACTAGGAATATATTCGAATTCAAATACTGAAATCCGCAATTCTAATGAATAATATTTCACCTGAATCGATAATATTTTGTGTTGACGTTCAGCATAAAACGACAAGGAATGTTTTCATCATCTACATAAATCAATTGTTTCATAGAACATGCTGGATTTTTTAATCATTTGAACAAAAAAAATTCCTCCAATTAATGCTCAATTTACTTGCTATACGGACGCCAAAAAACGGCCCCAAAGTCGTTTTTATCGTTGATATAACATTTTTGAGAAAAAATTATTTTGTAACGAAGTTCCTTTACGCGGCTTGCGGTAAGTGTTGACTGGTAGAAATCGTCACGTAAGAAAAAAAATGCCCCCTCCATGCAACTTTCTCTCTCTCCCTCTCTCTCTCTCTCTCTGTCTCTATATCGTTGAGTGGTAATACGTGGAAGATATTTTTGTTTCTTTTATACAGTGACCGGCAGAAAGTACGCATCATATGGGAATTTTTTTTAATATAATATTTTGAAAAATGTCGATACATGCAATCGCTTCTGCATCAAAAGAAACCCCAAAAGATGTTGTACAGTGTCGTTCGTCTTTTCTTGTTTGGCGGGAAATTTAAAAAATTTAAAAATTATTTCTCAAAACACACTTATTTGGGAAAATATTGAAAAATGTCATTTGGAAAAGTTGTTTAGAACGACATTTTATAGCTATGTACAAGTTTGGAAAAAAATCTGAGATGAAAAAATAAAAATCAATTTTTGCCATAAAAAAAATTTCAATTTGGAAAAATACATTTCTGACAAAGAAACTCATTAGTAAAGCCCAAGAGTAATATTTTGAATAATATTTTGTAAAGATTCACCAGCTACTTCTATTTTATTCGAAGAAAATTTTAAATCTGTGGATTTGCCATGTGTTCAGCTGCTTCATAAGAGGTCACAGAAATATCTTCAGGACATTATATCCCGATACTGTTTATTATTGACAAAGAACCATCTTATTAATAATGAACAGTATCGGGATTATTAATGTCCTGGAGATATTTCAGTGACCTCTTATGAAGCAGCTGAATACATGGCAAATCCATAGATTTCAATTTTTTTCCGAATAAAATAGAAGTAGCTTGCGAATATTTACAAAATATCATTTAAAATATTACTGTTGGCCTTACTAATGAGTTTATTTGTCTAAAATGTATTTTTCCAAATTGAAATTTTTATTATGGCAAAAAATTGATTTTTATTTTTCTATCTCAGATTTATTTCAAAACTTGTACATAGCTATAAAATAACGTTCTGAACAACTTTTTCAAATAACATTTTTCGATATTTTCCCAATTAAGTGTGTTTTGAAACATAATTTAAAATTTTTTTAAATTTTCCTCCAAACACGAAAAGACGAACGGCACTGTACAACGTCTTTTGGGGTTGCTTTTGATGCAGAAGCGATTGCACATATCGATATTCGTCAAAATTTATTAATAAAAGAATTTCCCATATGATGCGTATTTTCTGCCTGTCACTGTATTTCTATATAACGTGTGTTTAGATGATTATATCCTTTTTGGACATAATTTCTCATCAATAGAAAATGTTTGTGGCATTCAGACGAGAAAATGAAAACTAGAACTGAAAATAAAAATATGGATTCGAACCTGGGACCTTTCGATTTGTGAATCGCCGGTTTCAAACAAGGACTGGTGGCTCAATTGGCAGAGCGTTCGACTAGAAATCGAAAGGTCCCAGGTTCGAATCCTGGCCAATCCATATTTTTATTTTCAGTTCTAGTTTTCATTTTCTTGTCCGAATACCACAAACATTTTCTATTGATACTCAATTACAGACGCTATCCACCACTTATCTATAATTTCTTATGTTTTTTGTATGCCGAAGTTGGATTTTTCTTTTGTTTTGTTTTAAGTCGCTTTCTTAGTTGTTTGATCAACCCTCAGAAGTTACTGAAAACTTGTACGAGTTAAGATCACGGGGGCCTCACCTTTTATAGTGGGATCCGAAACCACTCTTGAGGCCTTGAAAAATAATGACAATTAAATGTGATGGAATAGAAAACGTCAACTCTCAAAGGGAAAATATTGAGGCAAAAGAAACACGAAATGGAGGATACATGAGATTGATGGCAACATATTCTGCTACCTCGATATTAATTGATTTATCGTTTGGAACCATGGAGGAAGCATAACGCTTTTTCCTTGCGTGACGAAAATATACAAATATAAACAATCTAAATCTCCATATCGAATAGGCGAGATCACAAATTTGCTTCATATATGCAGGAAGTTGAAATATAGTGATAAAATAGTATATTTGCATAGTTTTTCCTAGAAGATATTGTGTAACATTCGAATAAACGCTGCTCTAAAACCCTCAAATTCAGTGAGACGTTCAAACACAACGTTATTGCCGCTTCTTTTAACGTCATAAGTCCATTTATTTGGCATTTTCCTGTGTTGCCAGTGTCACTATTTTGCGGATCTTCTGTGGAAACGTTATTCTCTTTCATCCCACGAATAAATCAGAACTTATGTCAGCATGTGTTATATTGAAATTACGACTTTGTATTTGATAGCTGTCCTCGATTTGGTTATTCTTGAATAATATGTATGTATACCGGGTGCTATGTCACTATTTTTTCGGACTGCTCTCATTGTAAGGAAATATTATGAATAAGCTTGGCAACGATGTAATTTCTGGCACTCTCTGCGATCGGCGAGTTGCCAGTGTCACCGTTTTGCGGAACTTCTGAAGAAATTTTATTCTGTTTCATCCTATGAATGAAACAAAACTTGTGTCAGCATATGTTATATTAAAAAGAAGACTCCTCATTTGATAGCTGCTCTTGATTTAGTTATTCTTGAATGATATGTATGTATACCGAGTGCTATGTCATTACTTTTTCGGCCTGCTCACATTGTAAATAAATATTACGAATAACGCTGGGCAACTCTGGATCTGGCGCGGATTTCGCAGTGTTCAAACGAGCATTTCTTTGGGATTTTTTTTTTGAAAAACTAATTGAAAAATTGAAAAAAAATCCAACCATTTTTCTCATCGTTCTGGACATTGTGGTATTTTTTCCAGAAATTAGTGATCTCGCCTATTACATTCGGAGTTGAAGGAGAAGCGTAAGGAACTTCTTTCCTGAGGGGGGGTCCCCCGACCGCACATGATTTTTTTTGTTTCTATAGGTATTGCCTTAGCCTGAAGTCCAACATATATTTTGTTTCATATTAATACGGCGCATGCGCCAATAATCTGAGGATGTCAGACATTTTGAGAATTAATACATGATTTTTTTATTGCTTATATTCTCGAGACCAGTAATTGGATTCTCATGACATTTTGTACATGAAATGATAATTAACTGTAAATTGTACAGATTTATGACATTTTTGAAACATGAAGGACAAGAAAGATGGAGGGCAAGTTATATATTTTTTATCAGTATCGGTGTACATTTTTTTGTAATATTTTGAAACAATTTATGAGCGATGCGCTATGAACAAAAGTAATACTTTAAAAATTGGCATCTCATTTTCATGACGAATAACAATGTATGATTTTTCAGTTCCAGAATACGATATTTGTGGAATTCTGAAAAAGCAAGATATTGTAATTTTATTTCATATTTTTATATTTATCAAAGCCGGATTCTATAACTAATATATACATGGATATAACAAACTTGCTAATAAACATTTCCTCACATATAATTATTATGTTGCTTACAGGTTTTAATATTTTTTTATACTCAGTAGATTTTTTAAGAAAGGAGTAGAATGAGATGGGAAAAATATTCTTTGTGTTTTTTAATTTTGATATGATTGCTATATAAAAATGCAAGAAATTGTAGTCAAGCGGAAACTGAATTTTCAAAACAACAATATATATATATATATATATATATATATATATATATATATATATATATATAGAATGAGTATCTATCGGGGATTCGGTCTTGAAGAAGGTAAACTCTTTTTTGCTACCCGAGCTTTCGCAAATCTTTATTTGCTTTTTCGAGGGCTACAAAGTAAAAATATGGACATAAAAATATTTAAGCAATAAAAGTATACATACTGTGCAATTTGAGATTTTCTTTGGACATCAAAGATTAGGAACATATTATATAAGTATAAAAGTACAAAGGAAAACTTAAAAGATGTTTTGACATGAAAATTTGATCACTGACAATCATTAATCATGGATGTCATATGAAATAGGTGTATACAGAGGAGTTTTAATTCAGGTGTTTTCAAATGAAGAATGGTTTTACCAAAAAAGAGCAAAAAAGAGTTTACCTTCTTCAAGACCGAATCCCCGATAGATACTCATTCTATAATAATAAGCCGGTCGAGATACTTTCCTATTTATATATATATATATATATATATATATATATATATATATATATATATATATATATATATATATATGTATATATATATTTTTTTTCTTTAGTTCCTTGACCACATATATATTTTCTTTAATTTCTCGGAATGAAGGTCTGATTCAGTCAATTCATATAATTTCGCTTAACTACGTTTCGACATGGTATTTGTCATCATCAGGTTAAAACGAAATTATTTTATTTGAATTCTGCGTTCGCATCGTACGAACGTAATTGTAGGTGTGACTGCGGCGGAGTTATCGGGAAAAAAAAAATATATATATATATATATATATATATACTAGCTAACCCGACAGACGTTGTCCTGTCCAAATTTCTATGTTCCCCAAAATATTTTTCCCGAAAACTCTCGTCCGCGTAGAATTTCTTTTCTTCTATGTTTTCCTTTATGTTGTACCATCTAGACTATGCTTTTGACTCCTTCCGCTTCCTGTTGTCCCGTTATCCCGATTTTTTGTTATCCAGTTTTTTCTTTATCCCGTTATCCCGTTTTCCCGTTATCCCCTTATCCTGTCATCCCATTATCCCATTTTTTTGTTATCCCGTTATTCCCGTTATCCCATTTTCCTGTTATCCCGTTTTTTCTTTATCCCGTTATCCCGTTATCCCCTTATCCTGTCATCCGTTATCCCGTTTTTTCGTTATCCCGTTATTCCCGTTTTCCTGTTATCCCGTTTTTTATTTATCCCGTTATTCCGTTTTCTCTTTATTTCCTTATCCTGTCATCCTGTTATCCCATTTTCCCGTTTTTTCGTTATCCCGTTATTCCCTTTATCCCGTTGTCCTGTTATCCGGTTTTTTCTTTATCCTCGTTCTCAATTTATCATTCTACAATTATTATATTCGATTGCCATCTTGCAACCCTATTGCGGATCTGTGGATAAAATAAAAAAAAATAAAAATCGCCATGGAAAATAGGGGTTGATCGTAGAAGGGTGAAAATTTGAAAAAAAAAGATTTTTATCAAAAAAACAAAAAAAATCAAGGGGTGGACCACCCTTAACATTTAGGGGGATGAAAAATAGATGTCCGATTCGCAGACCTAACCGATATGCACACAAAATTTCATGAGAATCGGTCGAGCCATTTCGGAGGAGTTTAATTACAAACACCGTTTCACGAGAATTTTATATATTAGAATATATATATATATATATATATATATATATATGTTGTAACTCTTGACTTGCAGCAAACATTTAATGTAAATTTGTGAAATAAATCTATCTATCTATCTATATATATTCGACATGGTATTTGTCATCATCAGGTTAAAACGAAATTATTTTATTTGAATTCTGCGTTCGCATCGTACGAACGTAATTGTAGGTGTGACTGCGGCGGAGTTATCGGGGAAAATATTTATATATATATATATATATATATATATATATATATATACAAATATGATTTTTTTATTTAAAAAAACTATTGTAATTTCTTTGTTTCTCACCCGATTTTTACAACTGATACCTCAAACCACTTCTAATGAAAGGCTCTTTTATCACGAATACTGTACATGAAAAGTTTTGTTACAGTATTATTTTCAGAATTATTCGTTAATTTTCAGAGAATTCAGTGAGAAAAACATCAATTATTGGTACCCCTGTCGTTGCCAGGGGCGGGGCGAGGCGGGCAAATTATCAGGCGATACTTTCTAAGTAAGCCTTGAGATATCATACCTATATAGCAGCTTGCCAGATTTTTTTGTGTAAAGCCCAAAATGGTATTAACACTTTTTTCTGTATTGAGTGAAAGCATAGTACACGCAGACGTTCTTGTTTAGTTCCGATAGCCAATTGTTTCTACATTTTTCTACGCTCCAAATTATGCAAATTCAACACTCTGTAACTTTTGGAGAAATAAACTCAGGAACTATCCTTCAATGCTGCGTATCCTTGGGGTCATTTGAAAATCTAATTCGTATCTTTCGAGGATGATTGTCGGATTTGAGCAGTGAAGACAGCTTTTGGCCAAGCCAGATCATTATGAGGCGGCTCAAAAACCGAAGAAGGTGCAGGAGCAAGAATATTATATATGCCCAAGCTAAAGACAAGAATCTCACTGAGTTTGGGTAAATATGCGATGGTATTCCAGACATAAATTGCTGCACTGCGCAGGAAATCTAAGGCAAGAGTTTACGAAAGAGACCATTCCTAACTACGTCAACAGCCAAGCCGCTATAGGAGCAATCAGTTTCACATCCATTTAAACGTCAATCCAATGGCATGCTTCCTCAACTGCGTTTGAGTTTCTAGTTTCCTTGCCTATAAATGTTTTCATCCAACATTTTTACCATCAACACAAGCTCCATTATGGCACCTACACTTTTCATCCTTCACATTAACGATGGGGTGCCTGGAGTTCATACTACGCTGGTATTGGCTGCTAAAACACCATTCATATTACGCTGCTTCACTTGTTTACTGTTGGCTCTTAGCAGCAACATACTAGCGTAGTGCAACTTCTTGGCAACTGAAAGAAGTTGTGGGTTCCTAGATTTCATACTGAGCGTAATATGATCCAAAATCAAGTGATATCAGTAGTGGGTGCTTACTACGCTAGTAGTTGGCTCCTAAAACATCATTCAGATCCCTAGCAGCGGGTTACTGTTCGATAGTATCATGTGCTGCACTGTTATTTGTCCATTAACAGTCAGCAGAGATCAGCCTAGTAGCCTAGTGTGACTGGGGGTTGTACAATGTGAATATGTCATGCTTCTCTATCGTAGATTGGTTTCAATACAAATAGGCATCAAGAAAAAATATATTGCTCCACAATTCCATGCATAGAACTTGATAAAAAACTTGGGCTGGTCCAGTTTTTGTTGGTGAATGGTAATCAGAAATGTTCTCATTTAACTTCAGACAAACAACGCAAAAAACATCATTTCACGTTTTCACCATCATCCTTCACACTAACACTGATACATTTTTTCTAGTAATTTCTCATCATAACGGGAACCTATAACACTTTTATGTTTTTTTCAGTTACATAATTCAATCCGGGTCTACGTCTAGGTCGCATTGAGACCGTGCTTAAATTTATTCATTTGGGACACGGAAATGCGCAGTTTTTTTCAGAACACATTGACCTCAACGGAACAATCTAGAAGTCTTTGACTCTGACTGATTCGCAAAATTCGACGTGTACGCCTTTCAAATGAATCGAAATATTTATGTACTTTCTTTCTCAGAACTTAACCGTGCTACTCGTGTTAACTAATCCTGATTTCGACCGTAGCACAGAAGCTTTGCTGAAAAATTCCAAGTGTCAGTATTTCAGATTCGCAGATCCTATTTTTTCAACTTTCCATTGAAACATGTAATAAATCATCTGATGACACTTGGAAGATTGATTCGTTTACACCCCATATATTATTGGTGAATGATGTTGCTGGTTCCTCTTTGTCATGGTAAAAACAATCGCATTGCGATTAATCGATGGAATGTGGAGTTTATTATATACAGAGTGTTAGTGAATAAGTGCGACAAACTTCAGGGGGTGATTCTGCATGAAAAAATAATTACAGTTTGCTATATAACTTGTGTCCGCAAATGCTTCGTTTTCCGAGATACGGGATGTTAAAGTTTTTCTTAAGAACTGACTATTATTTATTGCTCTGAAACCGGTCGAGATATGCAAATGAAATTTGTTGAAATGAGTTTTAAAAGGTAGTTATTGCGCATTTTTTGACATGCAATTAAGGATTTTATGTTCATCATTGACGCGCATACAGGCAATGATCTCAAGTTTTTTAAAGAAAAAAATGACACGCCAATGAGATGTTTCATTTTTGTATTTCTCGTTCAATTTGTGATAAAAAATCTCTCCTGCCTTTTTTTCGTATGGAGCGCCGTTTTAAAAAAATTGAACATCTTAACGCGTATTTTTCATTTATTTAATACATTATCAAGAACTATCTAATACAATAACGTTGAACCAGAACAATAACAGAAAATAACACTGATAGATAAATAAGCGCAAAGCTACAACAAGTGTTCAAAATGACCTCCCTCAGACGTGATACAAGATTCAACTCTTCGCCTCAATGATTGTCGTATTCGCGCAAATATTCCTGGTGTATTTCTTATTGTCTCACAGCCGGCTATAATTCGATTCCTCAGGTCTTCAACATTTTTGACGGGAGTGGATTAAACTAATGACTTTAGAAAACCCCAAATGCAAAAATCTAGAGGATATTAATCCGGAGATCGAGCAGGCCAATGTTCCGTACCTCCCCTACCTATCCAACGATTTGGATATACTGTATGTAAGTGAATACGTACAATAATGCTGATATGGACTGGTGCACCATCATGCATGAACTAGAAGTGTTGTCTCAGCTGTGGAGGAATTTCTTGAAGAAGAACATGTAACTCTTCCTGTAGGAAATTAAGGTGAGAGTAGCCTGCTAGTCGTTGTGGGAGGAAATATGGACCGATTAAATGATCATCAAGTACCCCAAGCCATACATTTACTGAAAACTGATGCTTCAAAGATTCCATGTGGATTTTCCGCAGGCCAGAGGTGATTGTTATGGGAATTTCGTATACACTGTCGTCCAAAATTGGCCTCGTCAGTAAACAAAACGCCATTTAAAAAATTAGGAATTTGAGCGATTTGATGAAGAATCCAATGGTAAAAAACTAGGCGCGGAAAGAAGTCTCTAGGTAGTAGAGCTTGCACACGTTGAATATGAAACGGATACAATTACTGTTCTTTAAGAATTTTGAATACAGTGAAGTTGCTAACATTCAGTATGTTGGTATGTTTCGAGTACTTGTTTCAGGTGACTCCGCAATTAACTCGAGAACTGCTTCTTTTAGTTGTACAGATCGTACTTCTCGAGGGCGCCCGCAGTCAGTCGTTTGTTTCTTAAATTTACCATTTTCGCGCAAACGTTGGTGAAGACGAGCAAATATTGTGTGATGGGGTACCCTACGTCCTGGATACAACTCAGCATACAATCGTCGAGCTTGTCGACCATTTTTATTACTTCGAACCATAGACAAAATGCATGTCTGACAATTCCGCATTTGTGTAATTTTCCATTCTTTTCGATAAAAGAAAAATTAATTTCTTATTATCATTAATGTTATACCAAACTATAAGCTTAAAAATGAAGAAACGCTAATTTGACATTTTGTTGAAATATTCGTATTTAACAGAATGTTGACAGTAGCCTACTAGCATCGCTACTAGATAATGTAATAAAGTAATGACAAATACGCGTTATGTTTTATTTTTTGGATAAAGACGGCGCCCCATACAAAAAAAAACCGGAGAGATCTTTTGTCACAAATTGAACGAGAAATTAAAAAATGATTTTTAATTTGAAATATATCAGTGGCGTACCATTTTTCTCAGCAAAAAAATTGAGATCATTACCCGTATGCGCGCCAATGATGAACATATAATTCTTAATTGCATGTCAAAAAATGCGCAATAACTACGTCTTGAAACTCACGAAATTTCATTTGCATATCTCAACCGGTTTCAGAGCAATAAATAAATAGTCAGTTTTTAAGAAAAACTTTATCTCGGAAAACGAAGCATTTGCGGACAAAAGTTATATAGCAAACTGTCATTATGTTTTCATGCAGAATCGCCCCCTGAAGTTTGTCGCTCTTATTCACTAACACCCTGTATAATTCACAGGAAAGTTTTCGAAACCACTGATAAAAAGGCTAGTTTCAATCATAATTTAGCCACATCATACTGTCCATACAAATACAATTCCACTGAAATAGTTTCATTCAAGTCTTGAAACATCCCCAAAGATAAACATCCCAAAAATTCCCTGTAGTTTAGAAATTCCATAACAAAATTCAATGTAATTATACTGGGAAACTGAAAAATTTCCACACCATTGATTTGTTGATAACATAAACAGTGTGTTTACAAAATCAGATCGGAAATCATCTGCGGCTGAAAGATTAACTTTAGTCACCATCTTCCATTGTTCAAGACAACCTCACTGGAGGTGTTTATATTGTAATGGAAAAGATTCTCATTTGAATATGGGAAAGAAATATTTTTCTGGAAATTGACAAATCTACCATAAAAAGAGGCTATATCTGACAGAAAACAACTTCTTCTTCGGTTAGATATTGCAAAGTAATAGCTTAATGTTTATCATAGATTTCAAAATTTCCAGAAAAATATTTCTTCTCGATATTCAATTGAGAATGTTTCTTATGCAACATAAATACCTCCCAAGGGGTTATCTTAAACAATGGAAGATAGTGACGTTTATCTTTCAGTCGCATAGGATTCCACAACTGATTTTATGTACACCCTGCTCAAATTATCAAACAAATCAATCTATAACAGGTTATATTTGTAAGAAAACAATATTTCGAAGTATCTTTCCTAAAGACATTCCAATTCTTCCGGTCTTCCTGATGATCCTGGAAGCGTCTCAATATTCAATTGAAAGTGACCATTTATAATCAGAACTAACGAAATGAAATATTCAATAAAAAACTTTGGTATAGATAAGCTTATTATTCAAATGCCCTAAAAATTAAAAAAATTATTGCTTTTTGCTTTGGATGTGTGACGTAGGTTATTTCGTGAGTTTCAAGAGCTAGATTCAAGAGCTAGTCGCGCAAAGTTTTCAGTTCGAATACAAAAGCGACAAGCTTTTGAATCTGTAACTCAATCAATAATCTGCGACTAAGTTCATAATTTCCGATCCCAAAAATCTCGGCATATCAATTTTGAATAGAAACGGTCCATAATCACAAAACTCGTCCATCATCTTAGATTTATGAATTTTGAAAAAATTCATAGTTTCCGACCCCAAAACCCCCACATTCCAATTTTGAATCGAATCGGGCCATAAAGACAAATCTCGTCCGCTATCTTGGAGCCGCCATTTTGTTTTTTCCTCCACTTGTTATAATGCATTGTCACCGGAATTATGACCATCCGCCAAATTTCACGTTAATCGGACAACTAGAAGTGGGACAAAATTCAGTTGCAAGATTTGTCCCAAACATACTAACTAACAAACTAACAAGTGAAGTCAAATAAATAATAACAAGTGAAGTTAAATAAAAGCTTGTAATAATGAGAATATAATCACTGGAAGAGATATCATTACAGTTCTTTTTTTTCATATCCTAAATGGACAGGAAAGTAAATAAAAAAGTTAATACTTAGAGATGATAGGAAGACGTCAGTAACATGTTATTAGAAGACAATATGCATCGAATGTATATCAGTTTGAGTTGGTTGAAATCAGATCAGATCTCTATTTTAACTAAACCTCAAACTATCTGTTACATCTGAAACGAAAACAAACATGCTCTCTCAATTCGCAATATAGAATAATTCATGAGCTTTCTGACTTCAATTCACTCCTTTCCAATCGATAACAGTCCTTTCAATTACGATAGAACTGCACTAACGTTTCTTTATTTTTCGCGAGGTTCGGGCCTAGCCAAGAAGTAATCATCGGTGAATTCCAACAAGTCCACAGAATATTCCCACAATCGAGCTCAGAATTTCTGGCAATTGTAAAATAAAGGTCTGTTGGTGATTTTTCCTTCATTCTGATCGAAAACATTTAGAAACTAATTGCCCCTCAATTTTGAATATAAACTACAACACAGAATGGCTTCGGGCTTCGAGATATATTGGTCCAATGAATTAACTACAAAATGATCCCATTATATTATCTGCTATTATGGTAATTGTAGAGTATTATTATTATTTTATTATTTTTCTCTCAGAAACTGAACTGCTCATGTTTAGTATCATAACAACAGTGTACGATTGTTTGTCGTTATGGCATCCCCAATGTTCTTCCAATAAGACAGGCATACTCAATTTAATAGAGAAGTCGAAGATTAAAATTTGATACAGAAAAAAATCGGGCATTCGAAGGGGATTCGTATTATTCTTATAATCATGAGCAATCACCGCAATCCAGTAAAAGGTAGTACATTCGCGTAAAAAATCATTGTTATTAGGAATTCCTCAACAACTGTAAGACTTCATAATAGCTTTCGCACTTTTTGATAGAGAGAGGGGTATGTTTTGGCCCACACTTCCAACAATATCTTCAGAAGCAGAAATCACAAAATTTTGAATTCCTATAACTAATTAGCATTCACAAATGATACCCCACATGACCGAACAAAAAAACATACAAAACTTCTCTCCTCAAAAATTTTGACGTAGATATTTTCAAGTCCTGTCATCTGCTCGAAACTGATGACCTTACTCCCTTCGTTCGATCAGCCTTGACATCATTTCTGCTGCAAACCCCAGTGGAATAGGCACATACGAAAAGAGGTGCTGAGAAAAACTACTAAGCCTACCCCAGTATGCCTAACAGGCTGGTAAATCAACGGAAATAGCTCTCGATAACCTCATCGGAAAACTAGGAAACACTCTGAAATGCTAAGAAGTAGCAGAACCATTGAAAAAGCATTCAAAAATGAACTACCACTATGACTATATAGAACCGCACTGGATCGATGCAGTGTTAGAATAATCTTAAGCTCCCTCAATCATAAGAAAATCGTCGACAGGTGGTAAGAGGCTGCCCACAGGGAGTAGTCCTATCTTCCCTACGCTTCCCTACTGGGACGATTCTTGTAAACAATCAATATCCGATCTAAACCGAGTGACTGAATTGGGGTCGGAGTTACAATAATGTCGGGCAGCGTTGGAAGCCTCGGTATTGAGTCGGATAGAATCCAGATTCAACTCCTAGACGGGGACAATAAAATATCTTTGCTATTGATCCCTGTACACAAATGCATTGAAGGTAATGAGAAAGCCGACTTTCATGCCAAATGTGGTACTATGAAAGAATTCATAGGACCAGAATTATCTTTTGAAATAAAGGAAAGCAAAGCCGAGGAATAATTTTCAACAGGACTACTGCCAGGACACTGTAGACTGCGGGAGAATTTACACAAAAGCGTACTTGCTGAGAATGTCTCTTCTGTCAAGACGATTTCGAAGGGGCTGACTGTGTGGGTTCTAATTAAGTAAGGTTTAATTATTTTTTACTATACCTATATAGTATTGAATATACCATTTTACCAAATTTTATCAATTAAAATCTTAATAATGTTATCTAAAACTTTATTTTTAGATTTTCAATTGTCATTATTATTCAATTCGCATTTTCCAAAAGTTTGTATGCTGAACCCAAAAACGTATCTGAAAAATAATTTTCATGATACTGCGATGTTCACTTTCATTTTTACGAATATTTCAGTGAATATTTGGTGTCAATAAGTATGGATAGTTTGATCAGAGTAACCTCTCGAATGATCGAATCGAAGGAATTTCTTGTTTACTTTCCGTACTATGTGAATTTGCATAACTTGTCCCGATTTACTCGTTTGCAAATTATTTGTTATTATTCCACCAAAAAAATGTGTTTGGTAACTTTTATATTCTTGAAAGCCACTTTCCGTGCATCCTGGTTGATTCTTGAGAAATATTCAAGATATCCATTCAAAAATGAATGGAATCACTATGTTTTTGGAACAGATATTTTTCATTTCAGAAAAAACTAACGTTGCAATATTAACAACAGTATATAGTTGTTTCGGGAAAATGCTACAGTTTACAAAGGTCCTTGTAGAAAGAAATAAAATTAGTGTGAATAAAAAATTACAACTGGAATGCGATTTTGTTTTGTTGAGTGGTGCATTGTCATTGTATTGTCAATATTCTAATAGGACAGTTTGAAGTGTTTTGATATGGCCGAACAGTTTACATTCAACGAATATGCAGATATGAATGCATTTTATGGACGAGCATTTGGTAATGCTGCAGAAGCCCGTCGTCTGTATGCCGAGCATTTTCCCAATCGGACTTTACCGGCAAGAGAAACGTTCGAGCGTGTCGATCGCAGCTTGAGGGAGACAGGTATGTCTGATGGATAAATAATTGGAGCCTGTTGATTTATTTCGATATTATTGTAGGTTCAGTTTTGCCAAAACGAGGGCGCTCCTAGGGCTGTGTGTACCGTTGTACTGGAGGAAAATATTTTGGAAGCTGCCGCTGATGATCCTTCAATGAGCATCAGAAACCTATCAGAACAGTTCCATACATCCAAGTCCACTATTCATAGAATAATTAGGGAGCAACTGCTCCAGCCATATCACATCCGGAAGGTACATGTCATAACACCTGAAGATTTTCCAGCACGACTGGAATGTGCCAATTGGTTCCTGGATAAACAGAGAGACGATATGACTTTTATTACTCGAGTTTTATTCACTGACGAAGCAGGTTTCAGTAGAGATGGAGTAATCAACTCCCATAATCTCCACATATGGGCCGAAGCAAATCCCCATGGGATATTGCAAACCAAACACCAACGGAAATTCAACGTGAATGTTTGGGCTGGTATCATAGGAAACCATCTTATAGGACCATTCGTTCTACATGACCGATTGAATGGAGAACGTTATTTGGAGTTCATTCAGAACGATTTGAATGGACTTTTGGAACATGTTCCATCGCAAACCCGAAGAGATATGTGGTTTATGCATGATGGCGCTCCTCCTCATTTTAGTTTGATTGTGCGAGACCATCTGAACCAGATTTTCCCCAATAGATGGATTGGTAGAGGTGGGCCATATTCATGGCCACCGCGGTCTCCGGATTTAAATCCATTGGATTTATTTCTGTGGAGGCATCTAAAAAGCCTCGTTTACGCTACCCCTATTCACACCAGAGATGCCTTGTTGAATAGAATTACATTACATTGTGAAGCCATACGAAACGACCCTGGCATGCTATTTCAAGTGCAGAGAGGGTGTTTGCGCCGACTAAGAAAATGTATTGATAGAGACGGGGGTCATATCGAGGAGTTTTTGTAGCGGATTTTGCATTTCTGTTTGCTCTTGAGGCTTGCGATTGATTATTTACACCATGAGTTTCGTAAGGTAAACGTGTTTGCATGATAAAAATTCGTTATGAACATTGTACCTATCATTTCTATTTTCATTATAAAAAATTAATCATTTCGAATAATGGTAGACATCTCAGGTTGGATGTCGTCGAACAAAAATGCATTTTTATCAAAAATCGTTGCTCCGATCGATTTTCCACACGAGTACTTTTATTCAGGACATTTTCCAGGTAACCTTGTTTTGTCAAAACATATTGACAAATCCCAGTCATTTCAAAGTTTTGGGGTGTGGACCATCGGGGGTAGTCCGTTCCTGACTTTGTAGCAAAACAACTGACTCCTGCATGAAAGCTCATTAAAAGAATTCATTTGTTTAGTCAATTACCAAAATTTAGATGATTTTGAATATTCACTTTGAAAGTTATCAAATAAAAACATTTTTCATTTTGTAACTTTGAGGGCCCGTAACTTGGTAACGAAGGCTTTTAGGAACAAAAGTTATATGAAGTACTGGTGATATTTTGACCCCATCTATACATTCCCGAGGAAAAGAGGAAGTCCAGGGACACCCTGTATACATTACAGTACATCCCTCCATGACTACTGTACGGCATGTAGGTGCATCTTATTTTAATTATTCATTTATTATTTAGATGCCAAGATTTGGTACTACACGATTTGCAGCAATTGAAGAATCTTTAACCTTGAAAGTGTTTAATGGGGCGTTAATGAAGGGTTGGGGGTGGGGGGTGGTGAGGGTAGAATGTAGGATTCAGTTGGAGAAAGGGGTGGGCAGTGAAAGGAAACGCTTTGAAGATGAATTGAAACTGTTATGCATTAACACACCGGAAAGTGTACTTTGGAGGCTTTGGGGGGCTGTAGGGGGTCTGGGGTTGAAAATGGAGGATTGTGCCCATTAAGACTTTTGATCAGCATACCGAGTACTATCTTTTTGCAGAGTTTCAGCCATTTTCTATAAGGATTTTGCGGGGTCTTTTGTTTGAACAATTGTTTTTCCTTCCATGGCACTCTAACTTTACTTCCAAAACACTGCAGTAATAATTAATGTACTTTGTTTCATCGAAAACAGTTAATCTGAAAATTCAAGAGATGACTCTCCTATAATTTTAATTGTTTAATCATAAATAAAAATCTCGTTATTGCATATCCATGGACAACAATAAACACATTGTTTAATAATAAATAAAAAAATGTATGCTTGCATTACTTTCGATAACAATTTCTAGGACTAGAATAGACTATTGATATGGAAAAAAATAACAAGTACACCCCAGTTTTTGATGATTTGGTAGTTCAAATTTTCTATTTTGTTGTCCCAGGGACATGCTATAAAGTGATTTTTATGTTTTTTCTCAAAAGTTTCAGTTGCTCAATGCGAAAATATATACAAAAATTGCAAAAAATCAGTGGCGCACATTTTTTTGGTCAAAAATATTGCTTAAGGTGCCTTACGGGACGCCACTGGACATGATGATTCCAATATAGTTAGGGCTAAATTAGCCCCTTACTACTCCGAATAACACTGCCAAATTTCAACAAAATCGGATAAAGGATTATTAAGATATTTAGGAAAAAACTGTTTCTTTTAAACATGTTGACACCCTGTATCTTGAAAACAAAGTATTACCGGTTATATAAACTGTTCGTCTTAGAATCACTCAAAGAATCACCCCTTCGAGTTTGGCCACGTACTTACATAACACCCTGTATAACCTCGAATTAATTGAGTTAGCTCACAGTGAGATCTCTTGATTTAATCAGGATATTTTTCGGCATATGCAGAAACTCACTGAACTGTGTTTCACAGATTTCTTCAGAGGTGGCGCTGGCGGACTCAACTGCGCGCTATTTTTACTTCAGCCTGAGCTTTGGGTAGATAATTTTGATCAGTCCATTCGCATTCGAAGGCATTAGTTGTTGTCTATCTACATGACCTTCCCGAAACTCGAATTGAATTTGTTGATATGTCTCTGCTTTGCAACACGCATTCGCAGTTACCTCGTATTGAGGGGCTTTGCACAATTATGATCCCACGTTCGTCGAGGCATTAATTAGCCAAGAAAGTAGTTGTTTTCTGATGGACAATTTGACCCACTTCATTTTGGTAGTGATTGATATTACGATATTTCTTCAAAATTGGATCCCTGAAGTCTTTCAATACACTGTATATCTATTCGAACACACTGTGTATCTATACTGACAACCATATGTTAGAAAACACATCAATGCAAATTCTGCCTAGCCCGGGGTCATTGTGAAATTCAACCGTACGGTCGAACATCGGGTTCTTCAGAACTAGCCGTTTATTCCAAATGCATTTGGAATAAAAATGAATCTCGCATTCTCATGAAAATGTATTAATTAATAATCCAATCTACTTTCATTTCCGGGCATAGAAAAAGTGTGTGAATCTCTTCGCCGAATGTCACTACTCGGGAATCCCTGTGAAAAATAAACAAATCTGATGCAAGTATTACCTAACTTCTTGGACATTATGAAATAAAGAAAGTGACATTTTTTGTCAAACGCTAGTTTTTATGAATCACAAGCTGGGTGAATGAAAGTTGCAATACTTTTCAGTTCTACTAACCGCGTAATCTCATTATGAATTTATTTACTTTCCCACTTCATATGAAGTGAAATATGAGTTTGTGTGTGTTCAGAAGCTGATGCATTTGTCGCACTATTATTATACGATGAAATTCGTTGGAGACACCCTTTGAGCGGCAATACTGGGACTTAGCTGGTATTCTAAGACCTGACCGATCGAGTAACAGAATGAAATGTTTTTAAAATTTTAGTACACAGTGACCATAAATTTAGTGCCATTTAGTGCCTGGGCAGTTTTGTATATAGTTTTTTCCAGAAAACTTTTCCCACAACCATACCAGTGGGATAACAACTTGTAATTACTCTTAAAATTTAGTATTTACAGAGAAAATAATAATATATTTTAGTGCCTCGCCAAATATTGTTCTGATGCCTTGGCCTTGCCTTTTTACACGCTTTATATTAGCTTCACTTGTATGTTTGTTTGTAACCGACTCCTTTGGGCGCGATTTTGACCCACTTCCAGACGTCCGAATGATTTGAAATTTGGCAGGTGTACATAATTCCGGTGACAATGCATTAAAAAACTTTTGTGTGGAAAAAAACAAAATGGCGGCTCCAATATGGCGTACGAGTTTTGTGATTTTGGTCCGATTTGCTTCAAAATTGGTATCTGAGGGTTTGCGTGGTCGGAGATCATGATTCTTTTGTCAAAATTGAAAAATTCAAGATGGCGGCTCAAAAATGGTGGACGAGTTTTGTGATTATGGTCTGATTCTATTCAAAATTGATATGTGGGGGTTGTTGGGGTCGAAAATTATGATTCTTTTGTGAAAATTAGAAAATTCGAGATGGCGGCTTTAAAATGGCGGCCGAGTTTTGTGATTATGGTCTGATTCTATTCAAAATTGGTATGTGGGGGTTTTGGGGTCGAAATTATGATTCTTTTAAAAATTGAAAAATTCAAGATGGGGCTTTAAAATGGCGGCCGAGTTTTGTGATTATGGTCTGATTCTAATCAAAATTGGTATGTGGGGGTTTTTGGGGTCGGAGATTATCATTACCTAATTTGATAAAATTATTCCGTTTTTTAATTTGCAAAAAAATTATAAAAATAATAGTTTAAAGAAAACTAAAAAAACACGCTTCTGTAAATAAACCACACTGAAAAGTAGGAAATAATAGTTTAAAAAAACTAAAAAACAAGCTTTTATAGAAAACCATACTAAAAAAATAGAAAATAAAAAAATGTATTTTATTTAAAAAAGCGTGGGGTGCATGGTATCAATAATTATATAGTACATTACACACCTAGGGCAGTAAAGTAAGAAATGTCTCAGATCACAGGTAATTGTTGGCCATGCACCCCACGCTTTTTTTTAAATAAAATAATTTTTTTTCTTATTTTCTATTTTTTGAGTCTGGTTTCCTATAAAAGCGTGTTTTTTAGTTTTTTTAAACTATTATTTATTTATTTTATTTTTTGTTCATTACTTTACCTATCGAGAATCAGCTTCAAACTACAACTGAATTGAAGACTAAACTAGAAAAAAGAACAAACATTTGTGCCTGTTAGAAATACACACAAAATTTTCTATTCCTCAAAGTCTCATGCTATCTATATAGTATAACATTAAACGTTATCAGACCAATTATTGTGTAGTGCACACGTGTTCTGTTAGACTGACTTTATTATTTTGTTTTTATATTAGTTTTTTTATAATTTTTTCATCAAAAAGTGCTTCGAAAACAATTTCAATGAAGGTGTTTTTTGTGTGGTCGTGATAAACATTTAAAGCTAATTTCAAAAGGGTAGACATATAAAAATGATTCGTAAGCAAAAAAAACACAAATATCACGATGTTGATTTTCCACACACGATGAGAGATGATGGAAATCATTCCGAATGTTATGGAAAATTCGAAGTATTAAAAGAAAAATAAATATAAGGAAGAATATGAAATGATGCTGCAACGTAAATATGTAAGTACAATTACAAAACTATATTTCATTATTTATAAACTATTATATTAATTATCTTAGTATTTTCAATTGTTGCGGTATCAGATAGATTTGTATGTTTCTAGTTATGTAAGTTTTTATTATCAAAAAAATTTTGTTTAAATTTTTTTTGAATCATTATTTGTTTGTTCAATATGTTGTATTAGTAATAGCATAATATTTTGAAGAAATAGAAAGTTTTCTGCCAGGTATTTTTAACAGGCATAGACGTGGCACAAATGTTTTTTTTAATGGAAAAATGTTCAAACTTCAATTTGGTTGTAGTTTGAAGCTGTTACTCGATGCATAAAGTAAAGAACCAAAAACAAATAAAAATTTTGTGCCAAGACATTAGAACAAGATTTAGCAAGGCACTGAAATATAATATTTCTAGCAAAGTAAATACTGAATTTCAAGAGTAATTCCAAACTGCTACTCCACTGGTATGCTTGCTGTACGAAAAAATTTCCGGAAAGAGGACATACAAAACTTGTGCACAAATTCTGCCCAGGTCGCTGTGGGTACTAAGATTTTAAAAACATTTCATTCTGTTACTCGATTGGCCAGGTTTTCTGCAGCCAGCTCTATAATCTACCAACAATTAAGAATGGTTAAAACCATATTTTGTGGGTTCTCAATCCACAAAAATTGAACTAACTTTTCATCTACGATCAATTTAATATTGATGATCGACTTAAAACTGAAACACCAAAAGTTCAGTATATGCCTGAGACAATATTCCGTTCTTCCGTTCTTCCGCTTTATGGAATGATTTACCAACTTATTTGTTAATGCGTTCAAGAATTATCTAATCTACCAAGAATTCTAGTTAATTTGAAATTCTCCCCACATTTTTTTCTTGGCATTTTTTCAATTAGTTTCAATTATATCTATCGTACACCATCCCAAATATTCACTTAAAATAATTGTATAAGTTCACAATTAACGTTATTATATGGTAGATTCAGATGATAAATATACTGACTGCTTATAACTGAGAGCCTACCTAGTGTGGTAGAGAAATCAGTAAAAAAATAGACAGAAAATAGTCTTCATTCCAGCATCAAATATTATACTCCGGCCCTGTCTAGGTTTACTAAAGTTTTTATCCCCACAGTGTATCCGAATTACTCTAGAAGTGCAATAAGCAACTATCGAAGAGCTTGTCAACTTTCTCTTTTTCATCCAGAATGAATGAATGAATGAATTGATGTAAGTGTCTCTTTTACTTCTTGTTGGTGAGATAATGTAGGATCTCTGTTTTAAAAATATATCTGAATTTAAGAAACCTGAAATTCTTCGTAAGTAATCGTCTTTAACAATTGCAATGACCGTTTTTTCTTTGTCCGCACTTGTGAAAATCGTGTCATTTTCAATAGACTTTTTCTTTATTCCTTTTGCCATGTTTAATATAATTGTATATTATTTCAGATTTTGAAAGTTCTCATTCCAATATATTTGCCGAAAAATGTTTGTTCATATTGGATATTGTCGAAATACATCAAGTGTAATTATCTGTAGCAAAAAAAAGTTATTTCAATAAAATCCAGAAATCTGAAGAAAGAAATATAATTGTTTTTCAAAACGTCAATTGTAATATTCAGATGGTACATGTTTTAGAGTCTAAGGTA
This sequence comes from Gonioctena quinquepunctata, assembly GCA_018342105.1. Classification (NCBI taxonomy): domain Eukaryota; kingdom Metazoa; phylum Arthropoda; class Insecta; order Coleoptera; family Chrysomelidae; genus Gonioctena; species Gonioctena quinquepunctata. Next base: position 37,455 of record JAFIRS010003737.1, on the reverse strand, counting down.
CATATATCTACCAAACCAATGAAATTAGTAAAAAAATTATAAAAAAAATAAGTATATTTTATATTTGCGGCAAGCTTTTGAATCTGCTACTCACAGAATAACCTGGGACAAACATTTAAAGAAATAATTTTTTCCATTTTAGTGCTTTTGTATAAAGCTTGTCTTAATTTTTTTTTTGTAATTTTTATTCAATTATTTTAAGTCATTCATGAAATCCATCATCTCATTGAATTCTGTCAAAAATTGATAATCTCCGACCTCAAAAAACCCACATACCAATTTTGAATGGAATCGGGATATAATTACAAAACTCGTTGCCATCTTGGACCCGATATCTTGAATTCATGGATTTTGACAAAAAATCATGATTTCCGACACGAAAATCCCCCACATGCCATTTTTTCATTGGAATCGGGCTATAACCACAAAACTCGTCGTCATATTGGAGCCGCCATTTTGAATTCATAAATTTTACCACAAAATATGAGATCTCTGTCCCCGAAAACCCCCACATACCAATTTTGAATAGAATCGAACCATAATCACAAAACTTGTCCGTTATATTGGAGCCGCCATTTTGTTTTTTCTCTAGCAAAAATTACATAATGCATTGTCACAGAAATTATGAACTAGAAGTGGTTCAAAGTTTACTTGCAAGATTTGAACTAAACATTCATACATACAAATGTGAAGTTAAATGAAAAAAAGATATTTAATTTTGGCGCATTAGGCATCGACATTTTCAACTGCATGAAACTGTTGAGGAACAAAGTTTTTACTGTTATAGTTATAAGTTATATTCGTTCTGAACCACCGAATGTAAACTCCTTTTCGAAATACATGCGAAGATATTTAACCTAAATTGTGATCGTCTCCGTCTCTCACTCTTTCTTGTGAACTTGACCATGAACAGGCTTCGCAATGACACTCTCCATGAAGAAGAATTGCTCTTGCACTCATTCGACTCACTCACTCTCATTCGTTGTCACACTTGCTATCGCTATCGTTGTGCTGCTATTCGATATCGAAATTTCTCACGCAGAACTATACAGTTACATCAGCATGGGAATCATTGAATTAATTCATTTCGTTTTATCGGGAAAGGATACGTTTATTGGCTTCAGCAGAAAAGTAACATGTGATATTCTAGCAAGAGAGCTGACTTTTGTTCACACAAACTCTCAAAAGGTTGCTTCTGACTCATTTCAGAAGGAGACATGAGGCATTCGCTCAAAAGCGCTTTCGAATATTTGAGGCTTAATTACAAGGCGACTTGCGGCTCAATTCTCAAGCAAACTGTCGAATACATTCTAGAATAATACAAGGTAGCTTGGGACTCATTGGGTAAAGATACTCGCTCAAACACTCTCGCGAATACCAGGTGACTAGAAACACTCACTCAAACACACTTTCAAACACAAGTTATATCCCGAGACACGCGCTCAAATACACTCTCGAACACAAGGTGTCTCAAGAAATCTACCCAAACACACTCTTGAACATACTTACAATTACGAAACTTGAGATTATTTCACAAGATATTGAAACCTATTCTTGAACACAAGGTGACTTCAGACACTTAGCTCAAACACACTCTCGAATACAAGGTAACTTGATATACTCGATCAAAAACACTTCCGAATTTTCGATACTGAACTACGAGACAATTTGAGGAGCTCATCTGATTTGAGGTACCTGGTCAAGCACACTTTTGAATACAAGGTGACATGAGGCACCCGCTGAAATACAGTCTCGAACACAATAAGATTTGAGACTAACGCTCAAACACACTCTTGAACACGCTACTGACTATTTGGGACTCATTTTACAATGTGACTGGGGATCTCCTCTTAAACACAATCGCAAACTTCAGATCTTCTCTCAAACATATTACGGAACAAACGATGACAGAAGACTATCGTTAAAACATATTCTCGAGAAAATAGTGACTTCTCGTTCAAATATTATGAAAGGAACTTTCGAATAATTGAGACTCGCGGCGACCTGTGCTCATTTTACAAGTTGACAGTCGCTCAAACACTCTTTCGAGTTTGAGGAGCCTTTTATGGAATACAGGCAATAATTTTCCTGACCAGAATCAAGTTCATAATGAGAGCTTTCATTGTCATAGAACAATAAAATTTTGTAATAAATAAAATAATTTTTAAAGTTTTTTTTTAATAATTTATTTATTTGGTGCTTTTTAGTAAGTAAGCCTTAATCTATGCATTTTTGTTAATGCATCGTCATTATGAGGCGTTTTTCCTGTAAGTTCTGAGCTATCTAGTTCTTTAATGAGGAGACCATATAAAGATTAACTCGTCCGCCATCGTGGAGCTGCCATCTTCAATTTATAAATTCTGACAAAAAATCAATAATCTTCGACTAAATTCATAATATCCGACCCCAAAAACCTAGACATACCAATTTTGAGTCGAATTGGACCATAAATACAAATCTCGTCCGCCATTTTAGAGCCACCATTTTGTTTTCTCTGTGACAAATTTCATAATGCATTGTCACGGGAACTATGAACACCTGCCAAATTTCACGTTAAACGGGCAACTAGAAGGGGGTCAAATTTAATTTGCAAGATTTGATTACAGGGACCGGGACAGGTGAAATTAAATAAAAGCTTGTAAAAATGCATAATTATAATATTTAGCATTCTCCCAAGCATATGTCGAATATTGTGGTAAACACAGAACAATTCCTGATGGGGAAAGAGTTTCAGATTATGATAATTTCCTTTGTAAACTTTATCAGGTCTGGAATGCTGAAAAACCTCATTGAAGGAATTGCTGAAACAAATATTCTAAGATGTAAAAAATAATTAATAAAAAATATTTTCAAAGACAAGCTTCTATTCAAATGTATTAAAAAGTTGAAAATAATTGCTTTGGATGTGTGACGTAGGTTATTGCGTGAGTTATAGATTCAAAACTTTGTCGCGCAAAGTTTTCAGTTCGCATACAAAAGCGACAAGCTTTTGAATCTATAACTCCCGGAAACCTATTTCGCACATCCAAAGCAATTATTTTTTACTTTTTAGTGCATTTGAATAAAAGCTTGTCTTTTAAAAAAATTTTTTATTAATTATTTTATTTTGTGCTTTTTAATACTTAAGAACGTCTTAATTTATGCATTTTTGTTAAAGTATCGTTATTATGAGTCCTTCAAGGGGAGACCATGTAAAGATTAACTTATCCGCCATCTTGGAGTAGCCATCTTCAATTTATGAATTTTATCTGAAAATCAATAATCTTCGACTAAATTCATAATCTCCGACCCCAAAAACACCGACATACCAATTTTGAATCGATTCGAGCCATAAATACAAAACTCTTTCGCCATCTTGGATTTAAAAAACCTTGCCATTTTAGAGCCCCATGTTAAATTTGTAAATTCATAATCTCCGACCCCGAAAACCTCGACATATCAATTTTGAATCGAATCAGGCCATAATCACCAAACTTGTCCGCCATCTTGGAGCCGCCATCTTGAATTTTTGAATTTTGACAAAGAATCACAATCTCAGTCCCAGAAAACCCCCATATACCAATTTTGGATCGAATTGTACCATAATCACAATATTCGTCCGCCATCTTGGAGCCGCCATTTTGTTTTTTTTTCTCCAACAAAAATTTCATAATGCATTGTCACCGGAATTGTGAACACCTGCCAGAATGACATACGAACGAAGCAAGTTAAATGAAAGATTGTAAAAATACTTGAATTCGAGAAAATATACCCATTATATTCCCATTATTTTTGTTGATTGGATGCTGCTTAAAAATTCATCTTTCAACAAATATTCTTTCAAAATGGAATTCGATTTCACCATGTCATATGGTACAGTAACGAACATATTCCATTCGATTCTCCGAAGGAGAGTATAACTGGTTACTTTTACTATATCCTTCAGCAATCCAAGTGGCTTTCATCGTGAGATCATTATTTCCATCGTATATTAAGTAAGGTACAGGAGCGAATCCCGTTATATAAACTCTAAACCATTACGAAAGGCATTGGCATTCCGTGATTCAAATTCATACGATTTTATCATCAAACAATATCACGCTGAATCCACGTGGATTCTCAGTGACCTAAAAAAACAAAAAATCCGATGTGCCCGTTATACATTCCACAATGGAGTTTTTATTTCCTTTCTCTTTTCAGATTGTTGTTATGCAACTGTAATTTCACCGTTTCTCTTTCTTTTGCATTCGTTTATTCCAGCACAATTCTCAACTAAGTTGGAGATTTCGAGAATATTCATCGTGCAGAAACTTCAAATACATGGTTAAATTTTTGTGGAGAAAATATGTTTCCCAAACATGTGTTAACGTGTATAAAATGAAACACTATTGGTCCCACCTCAGTGTCTGTCTTGTCACAACATTATTACAAAAGAAAATCCGAAGAATCTTCCTATTCAATATTCAATTGCCAATGTTTTATTGAATGTGGATTTCGCGGGACAAATTGGGCCATCGAAAAAAGAAAAAAAAATCCTGAAGTTGCGGGTATAAAATTGATGTGAATGTGGGTATATAAAGAGCAAGAACAAAATAATATGTTTGAAAAAAACCCTCCATATCCTATCTCCTGATGGAGGACTGATCGCGCTACCAGAAAAAAAAATTGATCCTAGCATGTGACGTATCAAATAAAATCTAATTAAATGTGAAATTAATTTCTATTTGAAAAAACTGAAAACGAGTAACACAGAAATTGTTGGAACGAGGAAGGAAACAATATAAGAAACATTATGAAATTCGGTATCCCAAAAAAAAAAATGCTAAATGACGTATGAAAGCTGACAAAATCTAGAACTCTTTCACACTCGAAAAAGTGGTAAATTAACAATAATTGTTTGACGAAAATTTGTAAAACTGCAAAATTATACTGGTCAAAACTTTTTGTAATTGTTCACTATCACTGATAAATACATAAAAGGAATGGAAATGGCCGTCTACATATGTCATTTCCTTGTTTTCAGTGAAACTTTTTACGAATTTAATGACTCCCCGCTGTCTTAGTGACCGATATTTGTTGTGATGGATTGTGATGAATTTTGATGGATTGTGATGGATTTTCAGCTTGATACATATTTTCACATTCAAAAGTGTTTTTGTTCTGATTTTTTGTTTTAGTTTTTCTCGCCCTTGGGAGTAAACATTATAAGGCAAATTGATAAATGTCATAGATGGAGTATTGTTCAACACTTACCCGCATAGATGGAGTATTTTTCAACACTTTCCAGATTAACACAGATGTTCCTTGAGGCTATATTTTAGCACCTTCACTTTTTCTTCTACACCTGTTGAGATCCATCAACAATCCTGTCCATTCTTCCGCAGACGATAGGACCACCTCTTGATCGTCTATAATATCATAGAAAACTCGAGCTGCACCAAAATGACATGTGAGATCTGTGAACGAGGACCTGAAAAGAATTCTGAAATAGGAATAGTATACGATAAAAGAAGACTCATTCATTACTTTTTTCTTCTTTAGCCTTTGATGTTATGCAGTTTTGGTCATAGGCTCCTCCCAATTCTCGCCATCTCATCTGAAGTTCCTCTCGTTTTCTGTTTGCAGCCAGATAGATGAATGTATATGTTCCATCGTTTGTCCTTCTGCGTAGCATTGTATTCTGCAAAAAATTATTCAAGTCTAGCGATACCTCTTTTGCATCTTTCATTTCAGTTATGTTTTTCACCCAATAATAACTTCCCCAACAATAATACCTCAATGAAGGAAAATGAGGCAAATGAAACCGAAGCTCACTACAATATCATGTTTGGTTCTTGAGCTGATTACATCAGAAAGAGATAATAATAATGATAATGTTTAATCACTAGAAAGAGAATTACAATGAAACATAGAAATATATAAGTAAATAAACGGAGTAAATCACAGAAGCAAAAAGATGCTTATTTGTGATTGATAAATTAAATTAAATTGAATTGTACCTGATAAGGACCACAGAAGCATCAAATACTTGTATGTGGCTTATATGGTTTAAAATATATAAGTACAGATAATCACTTTGTTTAAAATTGCTTAATTATAAAAATTTGAATGTAGTGTGTTATTATGGCTAAAAATATAAAGTTAAAAACACATATAAAAATGAACAAGAAGCTTGGAGAAAATAAAAAAAGAAATTTTTTTTCAACCATTATCATTGAAAAAAAAAACTTTACTCACTTCTCAACATTTCGACAGACTGAGTGACAAGATATATTATGTAAGTGCATTTTCAATGAGAACCGTTAACTACCGTTTGAGTAACTACAAATTACCTTAGTGCTATTTGAACTTTCAAGGTATGGGCTATGGATTTTTGGCAAGGTATCTTGCAGTCATGTTGTATTGAGTATTAGAATTATTTTCTTTGTGTAGAAAAAAGCTACTGAATCTATATAATGCAGTTTTAAAGTTCTGCATTTCCTTCAAATAAATATGGAATAGACAATATTGGTATAAAATTTATTTCTATAACGCCTATGTTAGAATACAAGTCTGTTGATGTCGCTTTTTAATAAGGAATTAGCTACAAAATTTTGAAGGCAGGAATTTTGTGAATTTAGATTTTTTTATGGTTGCTTGATTAGGTAAATGGTTTGTGTTTTTTATAGATGTTCAGTATTATCTTTTGTTTTTTTTTCATCCTTGATCTTTAATCACTCATTTTCAATATTATAATTTCATTGTAGCTTGATGAATCTAACACAATCTTGTCTGACAAAAAGGAATATGGTCGTATTTTGCAAGAGTCAACAACTGTTGAAATCGAAGTACCGTTCTAATTTATTTGATACATCAACAACCTACCACAACATATTACAATGTTTGCTGATGATGCTATTATAACTATATCTGGCCAAAATGCTCAGCAACTGAATACTTCAAAATCGATTAGTGGAAATTTCCACTTCAGAAGAAATATCCCGAATAGCCTATGCATTAATAAATGATATTCAAACTTCCCAAGAAGTGAAATATTTTCAGATACCTACCTAGATGCCAATTTAAATTGGGAAATGCAAGTGGACCATACTTGTGCAATTGAAATGAAGCAGATTAATCAGCTATGATCTATTCTCATATCAGTTCAAATGTTATGGCTTGAGGCAGGGCAAGCGACTTATTCAGAGTTTTCAAGGCTCAAAAACGTAACAATAAGTTCTTCTTCAAAATAAACAGCATCCGGCCTGTTTTCATAAAAAAAAAATACAGAATCTTCCTTCTTAATTGTGTCATATTTGTTAGACAAAACTCATAATAATATTCGGAAACTACATTACAATAACATAACATAAATGGTGATCTTTTGCAAATCCGTTAACACCAAATCTCAAATTTTAAAAACTAGCTGTTTTTTTTTTTGCCTTGCACATACTTTGTACTTTTCGTATTCATATATTTATTTAATTTTTCAACTATCATATATATATATATATATATATATATATATATATATATATATTATATATATATATATATATATATATATATATATATATATATATACCAAGTGTATATAGAATGGTGAATAAATTATCCAAATGGGACACTTCATATACAAAATTATGTAGTTTATTGTGTAATAAAATTATTTTATCGGCATTATAAAAATAATGGTCCAATATAAAATATATTTTTGAAACACTCTGTATAGTTAAATGATTGTGATTTGTTCTCACACCTGAATGACATATTTCTATTCAAGTTTATATTGTTGGTTGTCTGACTGACAATTTAGAATGAATTTATTATCCTGTTATCAACAATTTTCAATTATCTTAATAAAATAAATATTACATAGGCGTTGAGGAAGTGTTGTTTGTAACACCTTCGGAATATCACATTCGTAGACGTTCACACGACAAACTTCCACACGTGCGGAATATGCCTCATACCAAACTTGTTATAGAATATACTTGATTACTATCGTTTCGGACGTCCATCGTCTTGATGTATTTAAAAGGTTTTCACGACGTTTCGAATGCTTGTATCTGCAATCGTCTTCAGGTGAATACTGACAAGTTTAGGTGCTACTTACCAATTTATATTACTGTCGGCGCAATGATGCGTGCAATTCCGCCATGTGCGGCGGTGCGTGAATTTTCGCGCGGTGTGGTGGTGCGTGAAGTTTCGCGCCTCTGCAGCCCGCCAGAAAGAGCAATCAGGGGTTTCCATACGTTCTTGATCTCAACGCTTGGTTGACTAAAGGCGTTATTGGCTTCGATGTAGGCGGCCTCTTTGAACTTTCGTTTGAACCAATGCTCCTCTCTATGTAGAACACTTGCGTCGTCCCATAGAACTCGATGGTGCTCAGCCGGGGCCTTTTGTGTTTTCCAGTGATCCATTTTTGTTCTCCAACTTCCGAAAGGTCCTTTCCGCATTCACATGGAACTTCATAAATGCAATTCTTACTGATTTCATTTTTGTTGTCAGGTTTGGTCTTGGTCAGGAAACTCCGTAAAGTACTGCCGGATTGGAAGCAGCTCTTGATGTTGAACTTGTTTCCGATCCGTCTGATCTTCTCGGAGACACCTCTGATGTACGGGAGGCAGATCACTGTGCTTTGTTGTTGCTCTTCAGATGTCTTCGTTCTCCGGAGTTGTTTCAATACTTCTTCTAGGAGTTTCTTGGGATATCCATTCCGGTGGAGGTCCTCTCTGATGTGGTTTAATTCGGCATCCAGTGACTCCACGTCGTTGCATAGGTGCGTCGCTCTCTCCGCCAATGTTCTCACGATCCCTCTCTTCGTCGAACTCGGATGGTTGGAGCTGTAACTGAGGTACTGCCCCGTGTGTGTCTTCTTTCTGTAGACGGAGGTGCGAATTTCGTTGCCTATTCTCTCAACGTTCACATCGAGGAAGGGTAAGGTACTGTTGGTTTCCATTTCCATCGTGAACTTGATCGAATCCCTGATTCTGTTGATCCCTGAGAAGAAATCCTGGATATGTTCGTCTCCGTGATTCCATACAATGAAGGTGTCATCCACGTACCTCAACCACAGCTTTGGTTTGTATTCTGCCTCCCGTATAGCCAATTCCTCGAACCACTCCATGTATATGTTGGCGATGATTGGAGAAAGGGAAGATCCCATCGGGAGTCCGTCGACTTGAGAGAAGAATCGGTCCTTTTCCTGGAAATATGAGTTCTGTAGGCAGCACTGCAGTAATTCCAATATTGCGTGGGTAGGAAGGTCAGTCCTCTCGTGCAGCTGGTCATCCTCTTCGAGTTTCCTTTTGATGATCCTGAGAGATTCCTCTATAGGGACATTGGTGTAAAGGCTCTCCACGTCGAAGCTGATGAAACGATCTTCTGGTCCAAGTTCAACATCTGTGATGGTGTCAACGAAGTGCTTGGAATTCTTGACGTATGAACTGCTATTTCCTTGTAAGGGTTGTAGTATCGGTAGGAGGTATGGATATCCCAAGAAACTCCTAGAAGAAGTATTGAAACAACTCCGGAGAACGAAGACATCTGAAGAGCAACAACAAAGCACAGTGATCTGCCTCCCGTACATCAGAGGTGTCTCCGAGAAGATCAGACGGATCGGAAACAAGTTCAACATCAAGAGCTGCTTCCAATCCGGCAGTACTTTACGGAGTTTCCTGACCAAGACCAAACCTGACAACAAAAATGAAATCAGTAAGAATTGCATTTATGAAGTTCCATGTGAATGCGGAGATTCCTACATTGGAGAGACAAAGAGACCGTTATCGGTAAGATTGGATGAGCACAAGAAATGGACTCAACGTGGAGAAACATCAAAATCAGGAATCGCTGACCACGCCTGGACTGAGCACCATCGAGTTCTATGGGACGACGCAAGTGTTCTACATAGAGAGGAGCATTGGTTCAAACGAAAGTTCAAAGAGGCCGCCTACATCGAAGCCAATAACGCCTTTAGTCAACCAAGCGTTGAGATCAAGAACGTATGGAAACCCCTGATTGCTCTTTCTGGCGGGCTGCAGAGGCGCGAAACTTCACGCACCACCACACCGCGCGAAAATTCACGCACCGCCGCACATGGCGGAATTGCACGCATCATTGCGCCGACAGTAATATAAATTGGTAAGTAGCAGCTAAACTTGTCAGTATTCACCTGAAGACGATTGCAGATACAAGCATTCGAAACGTCGTGAAAACCTTTTAAATACATCAAGACGATGGACGTCCGAAACGATAGTAATCAAGTTACCACATCGTCTACAACCTTCAAACAAACGATAGAATATACTATTGTCCCTAGATGGGAACAATAAAAAGCAATTTATAATTTTTACCAACTTTTTGTATCATATTCCCCGATATAGTAGATGATTTATGTGATGTCATTTTATCAGTGAGTGAATCAAAAATAAAAATCAATCAAGAAATCCTCAATGGATTTTTATCAGTTGAAGAGTTCAATGAGCAAAATAAAAAGACTATATATCTAAATGGGTACGCAATATCCGCGGTGTGAGGCTCGAACTTGACCGCTTTTTGGTTTTATTGTATTCCAAATTCTACTCTGAGTATCTCCAACGTGAAGCGATTTGAAATAATTCATTACAAGTACCCTGTTGTTTCGTACCATCTGCACGGCTATGAAATAGGTCTGACTTTGTACAAATAACGGTATTCAGTATACTTGACAGAAATTCAAAAGTGCGAATGATTCCAATGGTGAGTTTCCACAGACATTCATTTCGATTGAATCACTGTCACGATCAAATGCATGGGGTCAGGGTCACATTACGATGTTGTCCACCAAGCCACGATCAATTTTGAAGAGAAAAGTTCTTGAACCCTAACCCACATATTTGTTTACTGCGTTCTTTGGGGAAATAGAAATTTCATTCAATGTTCTATACAGAGTGTCACTCGATAATTCCTTTTCTTGTCGCTGAAACTGCTCGCTCAAATAATAAATTTGGAATTTGAGCTGTTCATAAAGTATTCAAAAGAGATGGTCATACGATAAAAACAAGTAATTCAGTTAACTTTCAGGAATCGTTAGCGATCTTGGTACATTCACGGCAATAATTCGATGGCTTTGAGATAATGAAACTGTTTCAGTTCCAAAAAAGGTGGTGACAGAAGCATATCCAATGCCTCAAGTTTATAATGGGGACTGACTTAGTAAGACTGAGTTATTGGGTAAAAAGGTAGAACAAAACTAAACACAATCACATTATATCTTCATAGTTTCGGACCCAGATAGAGAATTTAAACGTTATGTTTGTCCAGTTAAAACCAAAAAAGATATTTGAGCGACTTCTTGGTGGAACATAAATCTGGAAAAGAGGGAAACAGTAGATTGTTGGGGGATCATTAGGGCTCCCCAATCTCCCAACACCTCGGCCTATAAGATCTTTTGTACATTACCCATAATCTATTCATGAGCCAGGAAACTCCTTGCAAAGTGTGTTAGTTTCCTGGGAGCTAGGGTCCTGATATCTGAGGCCCTTAGAGAAATCCCTTCAAGGAACTTGAGCCTTGTGAAGACAAGCGCTTGGCAGTCGCAGAGCAAGCTTCTGCAGTTTCAGTAAAATTATCGCAGTAAAGGTTCAGTCCACTGTCTGATGCATCCATTTTTTTGAAATGATACGTCAGAGGATAATGTCCAGTGAGTAGTCCCATTACCAGATTCAAGTATTGTTTGTCCAACATGAGAAGCTGTCTGGCTTTCTTCGGCGATGGGCTCAGAACCTTTTTTGTGTTTTTTTGTCCTGGAACCTTATTCCAGAGGGTTGTGATTTGATCTGCTTTCCAGTGTCTACTTTTCCCCAATTTGGTTTTAGGAGAGACCGCAGAAGGGTACTGGGCCAGGAAATTGAGTGTCCGTCCCTTCTTTGGCAAGACCATTTGCTCTTCCATTGCCTTTGATTCCTTTTTGACCCGGCTTCCACATCAGAGTGTCATGATTCTTCGCAACCAGTTGCCTCAGAGATAGTTTGCATCCGTATCTCTCACTTCAGCCCTTTCATCCATCTTGGATACACCATATTGATGCATCCCGTTCATTGTGAATACAAGAAGCTATAAGGACGGCCAAGAGAGAATCTTCTGCCTCAGTATGCCAGATTTATCTACAAGCGCAACAACCCACAAGATCCTCTCCAGAGAAATGGATCGAGAAGTAGGTCTGACTGATCGATTTGACGAAACTGTGACGGAATCTCAAAAATAAATCTCAGAGCTTCTGGTACCAAACCATTTTTCAGACGCCAAGATTCTTGATGAAACACAGCCAATCCAACTACAGACAGGACAACCAATACGAGCTAGTCGACAAAACAGGAAGAGAGAAAAACCAAAGATAGATACAAAATGGAACCGAGATATTGACGTCCATACTCATAAAACTCTTGCCTTCCAGGAGATACCCACCCTTGAACTGGATGTCGATGAAGTTTAACATTCGTACGTCGGCACATATAAAAAGAGGTGCTGAGATTAATTTCCCAGAAAACACCTACCCGGCTAACGAATCAACAGCACCAGATGAATTGAGCAATTCTCTGAAATTCAGAGGAATATCAGAAGCAGCCTTCCACGACACCAAGGGATTCAACGGTGCACTGCCAATATTACTATAGAAAACAGCAGCCAGCAAGGGGATATCGTTGTTATTAGAAAATATAGCATCATTTCGGGTTCTCTCCATCATGAGAGAGTCGTGGCTAGGGATATGAGAGGCTATCCACAAGGAGAGTCCTATTCCACCTACTGTGCGTCCTTCTTGAAGACGACATGATCAGGATACTCGTGGCAGAGGGAATCAAGCCTACGCTGATGTCAGTTAGAGGAAATTTTGGAGAAGAGATACCGAAAATACTCCAAGCAGCTCTTAGGACTATTCATACTATAACCTAATTTGAGCAGTTCTCTTGAATGGGGTGAAGATATGAACATTGAAAGCAATTACTATCAACAAAATGTGGATGCTGCGACGCATGCTTACAATATGGTAATGAAGAAGTATCCAAAGGGCTGAAATACTGGATCGAGAATATTTCAAATATATCATACGGAGAGAATATTATCATTTCAAGGTGTTCGAAGTGAAATCTTAGGGAAGAAATGGAGAACAGATAAGAACTGTCAGCGAATTATTAATCAGTGGACGGAAATACAAATGAATTTTAAGTCTTTTGATGAACTTGTTAAATGGATTTGAAGGTAAGAGTTTGAAATTGTGCTCTGAGAGAAAATTTTCTACTTTTTCAATGTAGTCTGATTTATTTAGAATTACTATACAATTACCTTTATCTGCTTTTGAAAATATAATATTATGATCTTTAATTTTGGTTTAAATTTTTTTAAGAATGGAGTGAAAATGTTTGTGACTGTGAGTGTTTGCTACGTTTGATTTTATATAGAAAATTGTGAATATCATTACGAATAGTCTTTTTGGCATTATAGTCATTTGAGAGTTGTTCGATCACAACGTCTACATTAAAAACATATCTTATCTGGGTGCTATAAAGACCTCAAATTTAGACAAAGCCAGAAGATTGGTAGTCCTGCCAAAAAATGTGATCCGGTAAAACGGAATCGGAACAGTCACCAACCAGTAGGGTCCAGAACCGATGTTTGGAACTGAAAAAAATCTATGAGCAGAAAATATTCGCACTTTTTTCAATGGCAGAATGGAAATCGCGTTGGTTTCGAGAAATTCAATAATGATAAATATTAGTGATGTCGTGATACTATTGCCGGATCATTTTGAAATCGGCATGACAGTGTGATAGCAATGTGAAGTTGTAACGGGATCAATCTGGTTTCAACAAACGTCAACGAGGAAACAGCTGAACTTGAGTCCATCGTTTCAAATATATTTTAAGATTGCTGTATACAATAATTAATAAAAAAAAATCTTTTAAAGACAAGCTTTTATTCAATTGCGCTAAAAAGTAAAAAATAATTGCTTTGGATGTGATACATAGGTTATTCCGTGAGTTATAGATTCGAAAGCTTTTAGTTCGAATACAAAAGCGACAAGCTTTTTAATCTATAACTCACGGAATAACCTACGTTGCACATCCAAAGCAATTATTTTAAATAAAAGCTTGTCTTTAAAAGGTTTTTTTATTAATTATTTTATTTTGTGCTCTTTAGTAACTACGCCTTAATCTAGGCATTTTTGTTAATGCATCGTCATTAAGAATGGCCTTTTTCCTGTAAGTTCTGAGCTATCTAGTTCTTCAATGAGGAGACCATCTATAGATGAACTCGTCCGCCATCCTGGAGCTGCCATCTTCAATTTATGAATTTTGACAAAAAATCAATAATCTTCCACTAAATTAATAATATTCGACCCCGAAAACCCCCACAAATTTATTTTGAATCGAATCGGACCATAATTACAAAACTCCGCCATCTTGAATTTTGAATTTGTGAATTTTGAATGAAAATTAATAATCGCCGACCCCGAAAACCCTTACATACCCATTTTGAATAGAATCGGACCATAATCACAGACACCATCAGCCATCTTGGAGTCGCCATTTTTATTTTATGAATTTTGATAAAAAAATTCACAATCTTCAACCTCGAAAACCCCCACATACCAGGTTTGAGTCGAATCGGACCATAAACACAAATCTCTTCCGCCATCTTAGAGCCGCTGTTTTGTTTTTTTCTCTAACAAAAATTCCATAATGCATTGGTACGGGAACTATGAACACCTACCAAATTTCACGTTAATTGGGCAACTAGAAGTGGGTCAAATTCAACTTGCAAAATTTGATTACAGACAGACACCAAGACAGGTGACACTAAATAAAAGCTTGTAAAAACAATGAAAATTCCGCCCCGATATTATGATGTGAATAGATTCACACCCTTGCACCGACCCCTCAGACCTTGCTAGCCAGACTGTGACGTTCATTCACACAAAGGTAGTCAAATTTTCCGTTACAAAAATTATGTAGATTTTTAACTTTGCTACCTTCAAGACTTAAACGTGTTTCTTTGAAATGGAGTTCTGTCTAACTTCACACAAACCACATTCGCAGCCATACATCATCGTAGAGACTGGATACAACTCCGAAAGTTGAAAGTCTTGAGGAATTATATATTCATGGAGTTCAGATGACCCATCAATGGTATATCTAGTTGTAATTGACATGGATAAACAATAATAAATTATACTTTTTGTTCTTGTATTTCTTCATTGAAACTCTTACAGGAAAATACTTTCCAGGATACAAAAGGAAAATTTTTCACAGAAAGTAGTTTTTTCTCGGTATTTTTCTACTTGTTCATTTTTGATTCACTGTATTGATTATTGAATAACAATCTGTGCTATCTGAAATATAAACGTTTTCCCCAGAAAAGTGAATATTTCAAATTCGACCTATTACTGGTTCTGATATCTCTATGGCCCGTAGATTTTTTCCAAATGCTGAGATAAACATTATTTCATGAGCAAGAAATATTTCTATTTCACATATCTTATCTATAAAATCACTTAGACTTGCTGTCCAAGTTAGTTTAAGGATCGGACCTGCATGATGTGCCGACCTGTGCACGTGATGTGTAGATTGGCCCCAAATTTTTTTTTTTTTTTTTTTTTATATGTTCTGGTTCCCACGAAAAGGGATATCCTGTAATGTTCAGAGAACATCGTGGGAACCAAGGGAAAGAAGGTAGGAGTTGGTGTTCTTCTTAAATTTCTGGATGTTGTATGCCTCGGGGAACACCTCCCTAGGCAATGAGTTCCAAAGCCTCGCAGTTCGTTGGAAGAATGAGTCTTTGGAAAGTGATGTTCTGCAGGTCTCCAAAGTGACCACGAAGGGGTGTGAAGACTGAACTTGACGGGTTAATCTCGAAGAGACTGCCAAAGGAGGAACGATTGTTGATATTTCAGAAGAGCATCGCCCATGAAAATATCTATAAAATAGAGACAAATCGCCAACTTTTCTACGGTGTTCCAGACAAGTGAGCGAGTTTGTAAGCGAGGCATCACCGACGAGACGAATTGCCCTTTTTTGGACAGAATCCAATAGCTTCAGGATATGTTTAGGTGCCGCACTCCAAATATGGGAACAGTATTCCAGGACAGGTCGGATCTGTGCCTTATAGATCATAAGCAGCTGACTGGAGGTGAAATAGCTCTTGGCACGAAACAAAACCAAGTTTTGGGATGCACTTTTGGCAATGGACCTCACGTGATTTTCCCAGGAAAGGTTATTGCTGATAGTAATACCAAGCATCGATATGGATGACTTCAGTGGTATGGTTACTCCTGACAAAGTTATGTTAGGCACAGTGAGATCGGCTTTTCTAGAGAAAAGACATGCTTGTGTTTTGTTTGCATTGAATTCTACCAAGTTATTGGATCCCCATTCGAGAATTGTTGCTAAGTCCATATTTACATTGTTAACATTTCTTCCTCGTTCATTTCTGGTTTCACGGGCTGATATAGGGGCCCTGGAAGAGAAAGCGGTATGGAGGGTACTATCATCGGCAAAGCTGTGTACGGGACATGAAGTTGCTTTCAATAGGTCGTTGATGTGGAGTAAAATAGTGTTGGTGCTAGAATGGATCCTTGCGGAACACCAGCATTTATGAGTAGAGTGTCAGATGAAACTCCATCGACCACTACATGGAGAGACCTGTTTGAGAGAAAACTAGCAAGCAGAGAACACAGCTGAGGGGGCAAGCCATAAGATGGAAGCTTGGCGAGGAGTCCCTGGTGCCAAACTCGATCGAACGCCTTGGAGATATCTAATGCCACAGCTAAAGTTTCTCCATACTTTTCAATAGATAGCTGCCATATATGTGAGACGTATGCGAGCAGGTCACCAGTTGATCTCTGATGGCGGAAGCCATATTGCCTATCATTGATAATTCCTGAGTCTTCCAGATATTTCATGAGCTCGATGTTGATGGCTTTTTCCATGACCTTTGAAATAATAGATAGCAGTGCGATAGGTCTGTAGTTGCTAGGTAGGGCCTTTTTGCCTTTTTTAGGGACTGGCTGTACTCTTGCAATTTTCCAATTGGACGGAAATACTCCCAAATTGTAAGAGTGGTTGAACAACTTGCAAAGAACAGGTGTTAGTTCGGGGGCACATTTCTTGAGAACAATCGGCGGGATTCCGTCAGATCCACAGGCTTTGTTGGTGTTGAGACCCAGCAAAATCTTTCTGATAGTACGTTGGCGAAAGGTGATCTCGGGCATGTGACTGTCATATTCATATATGCGTCAATAAGCATGTATTACTCAAATCAAAACCGCGCGAATAGCCTAATCATCTTCAGAAAACATGTTCGATCCTATTCAGCCTCTCAGGGAATCTGTTATTCATTAAAAAAAGCTTTTTTATATTTTTCTGTTATTTTGCTGGACATATTTTGCTGCTAAAAATATTATTTTTTATCCTCATTGGTAAAAATGTTGTATATTTTTTAAAATAAAGACACATATTATTATCCCAAGCTGACTTTTCCTTGGCTAATTTCGGTAATATTTCCACTCATTCTTTATCTTTTCCGAGGTTGTAGTCGGGTTGTATTGTCAAAGAATTCTCTCAAGATGATGGAGTTAACCTCTCTATGCTTCGTTGTTTGCTTCGAATATTGTGGTTCCTGTTCTAAATTTTTCCAAATAAAATTGTAGACCATTTTCATTTTCCATTATTTCACTTTTTAATTTATTCCTACCTCAACTTCAAGATGTATTTTGTATTGTATTGCTGCACATCAAACTGACATCGAAAGTACTCACAAGAAAGGTTGAAAATAATTTACCATACAAACTGAACACCCGTGCAGCTCTCTGTATATTTAATATAAAAGTTCACCATAATGCACTTTTCAGCAATTATCTTCCGCTAGAACACTTTCAATGTTTCTCTACGGTCTACTACTCTGCATATCGATTTTTCTGTGTAAATGTGCAATTGAATCGGAAAATTGTGTCTTCATTCTCAAAGGATTTCCGTTTGGGGAAGTACTTCTATAGAGGAAACCGATAACGACTGACAAGGCTACCAGCATTTCTGCTTCAGTTACCATCCCACCCTCAGTCACACGTCACAAAGTAATTTGGAATTAAATAATTACTGGTATTTTATATCATAGGTTGAGTTGTCTTTTAAAAAATCCTGAAATTCGTGCTTTGCCACGAAGTGTATTTTCCTAGAAGGGTTTGAAAAGGGCAGAATTTATAATTTTGTTTATTCGCGAAATTGAAGTTGATAAAACTGTCTACGAAAGTCATGACATATCTTCCATCAGATACATACTTTGCTGATTAACGAATTCTTGATGGTGAGCTAAATAACTTACCTCCGAATGATCAAATCACTCAATGAGATTTGAAAAAAAAACACAGAGCGACTGAATCTGCTAAGTTAAAACACCTCAATGAAATTGGATGAAGAAAATATTAAATCCCTTACAATACCGTTTTAAAAATATCATTATTTCGTAGTTGGGGTTTCAGTCGTATTTCGAAAATAGAGAAGAAACTAAAATAATTAAAACCGCAAAAGCCAACGTAGCATGTGGAGTACCTCAGGGATCAATTATGGGCCCGGTGCTGTACTCGATTTATATGGTTTTCCTCAAAAAATGTTTGTCTATATGACAAATTCAGTTATTATTAAGAACCCCTCAAAACAATATTGATCTGATGGTGGCTTTCTTGGAATCGTAACAAATCTCTCTTTCGTTATTTGTTTTGCGTTACTCTGAACGCACTAGAAGTACGAATTTTGGTGTCATGGATTGGCATATACTGACATATGTTGGTGACCAATCAATGTTGCATGAAATTTCGTGTCATTGAATTTCACTTCATTAGGTCTAAGCTTCACCCCACAAATTATAGGTGTCTCATCTATAATTTTGTGCATTTCACATTGATCTGAATGACAATTGGTTTTTGTACTCTGGATGAAATGAAACATGTTATTTCATCCATCTCTTTCCCCCAAAAAAAAACAATCTAGAAGCAAACAAGGGAGAGGTAAGTAGTGTAGATCACATTAAATTTGATGGGATATATATATATATATATATATATATATATATATATATATATATATATATATATATATATATATATATACTTCTACTGTACGTGTGTGGAACTAACTCCTCTTAAACGGCTGGACCGATTTGAATGAATTTTTTTTGTATGCGTTTGGGTGGCGCCCTGGATGGTTCAGATTCACAAATCAGCCCGGCAGATGGCGCTGCAGTCGGTATCATAAACGGCTGGACCGATTTGAATGAATTTTTTTGTATGCGTTTGGGTGGCGCCCTGGATGGTTTAGATTCACAAATCATCCTCCTAAATGTTGAGGGTGGTCCACCCCTTTATTTTTATTTTTCAGAACAAATTTCTTGTTTTTATTTTATTATGATACAGCATTCAAAAATACATACAACCCTAAATTTTCACCCTTCTACGATCAACCCCTATTTTTTTTTTTTTATTTTATAGAAAAAACGGGATAACAGGAAAACGTGATAACGGGAATAACGGGATAACGAAAAAACGGGATAACGAAAAAACGGGTAACAGGAAAATGGGATAACGGGATGACAGGATAAGGGGATAACGGGATAAAGAAAAAAGGGGTAACAGGAAAATGGGATAACAGGATAAGGGGAAAACGAGATAACGGGACAACAGGAAGCGGAAGGAGTCAAAAGCATAATCTAGATGGAACAACATAAAGGAAAACATAGAAAAAAAGAAATTCTACGCGGACAAGAGTTTTCGGGAAAAAAAAAGTATGCTATAAGCGAGGAAGTATGTATTAATAGGCAATCGGATCATCATAATTTCATTTTCCCATGGTCGAAAAAAAAACATATTCCAACAAAACACAACAGAACTGTAGGATATTTCAAAACCCATTTCGATCCCAGACCAGAGACGCTATTGGCTTTTATTTATTCAGACCTCTTGAAACACACATATAACCCGCGATTTATTAGTTTTCTTGACCTCTCAACGTATCGACACACCTTTAAGCATTATCATTGGCTTGTGGTCCGTCTTGATTGGCTCACGCGAATCTGCTGTAGAACTAGACAGCTGTCACTCAAACCCCCGTTGACTATCGGCGCTTTCGATCTTCCGTTTGGCGACGGCGAATGTTTACGAGTAGTACACATTATTTTTCGTTCCGTTTCTTCGCATATACGCTCGTGTTAGCGAAGTGAGTTTTTGATTTGCTCCTTATAGAAACAGCTTCTGCAATTGAAAATGGTTAAACTATAGTTGATTTACCAAATTATCGAACTCAATAAAATGCCGTTCAGAACTATTTTCACTTATGTCAAGCTTAACCAAGATAGAAAAGTTCCTACCATAATTCAGCGCTTTATTGTTACTAATTTGTTCATCCATCAGATTTTTTTGCTCCTGGCAAATTATTTTGTTGTGTTCTGCGAGGGCACTGACAGGAGTGAAATGCCGCCCATTTGATTGGTTCAAACATAATAAGGGAAATAGTAAAAATTATTCATAAATGTTGTTTCATTATATAACCGAAACCTTCTTATTTAAACACACAACATGCCATATACTTTTGTTTTCATAGAAACAAAATGAAATAAATTTTCCCTTAATTTGCGCCAACGTAACACATCTGAATACATACAAACTTGATTTTCCCTTCCACAGCTCCCATATTGAATCAGAAAAGAACCATACTCTCCGAAAATATGCTAATGTATTAAAAGATGCCGTAAACAACTTCACAACGGTTGTTCATTAAAGATGAAACCCTTGCTCCTGCATTTCACGTCGAATATATTCCCCAAATCATTTGGGGACATGATTATTCAATTATCTCATTATCAACTTACTGAAAATGAATCTTACGAAGACTGAATACAAAGGTAATTATTTTATCGTCGGAGCTCTCTACCGGCGGCGGCGGCTCAACTAGCTATTTCATCAAGAGTTTCAGTTGACGCTCACAGTACCATACTGAAATTACAAGTGGCCCATTTCTGCAAGAAATGTATCATATCATCATCTCATCATTAAAACTCGAGAAATCTCGAGGTTGTACAACTCAACCTTATACTGTCATTACTAGGAACATTGTTTGAGACTTTTTGTGTATTAGTTCCAGTTTCCTAAGGGAACGTTCTAGTATAATTGAAAATGGGTCGAATATTCATTATTGTTACTCTCCTACTCAAAAAGGGGATCACTCAATCAATCAATTGAATTGAAATGATGTAAGAAAATGTCATAGTTTAAAGGCCTATTCCTTAAACTTCAAGATATTTGGGTACATCCAAGAATCAAGGCATTCGATTCATTCCTCGCCATTTTTCGAGAATCCCCAAAATCTAACATATATTGTATGCTCCCGACAATAGTCGATATTGAAGGTAAAACAATCTCACTTTTCCGATTTGTTTATGTTGGAGAGTTGAACACTTTTACCGATTCCAAAAAGAATTCAGAAGTTGGATTACATATTGTTTAATTCGTAGATGATCATGCCTTCATATTGTGCTGTTTTTTTTCCTTTCTTCATACCGTTCCAAACTGGAATAATATTTTGTCAGGTACATTTCCACAATATTTCACTCGAAACACAATAAAAATTTCGAATAAACGTTCTTTAACAAACATTACTATGAAATTACGTGGACAAATTTCAATTCGCGCATTAAAATGTAATAAAGGAGATAATTTACGTATTTTCAAATCCGTACCTGGAATCCTCGAACAATGGGCCATGATAACGGTATCGGATAAGCCTTTATAATGAGTCTCTAAGATCTATGGCAAAGGTATATGCATGTTTAGTTCAAATCTTGCAAGTGAATTTTGACCCCAACTTATAGTTGTCCGATTAACGTGAAATTTGGCAGGTGTTCATAATTTCGGTAACAATGCATTATGGAATTTTTGCTAGAGAAAAAACAAAATGGCGCTCCAATATGGCGGACGAGTTTTGTGTTATGGTTCGATTCTATTCAAAA
Organism: Gonioctena quinquepunctata; assembly: GCA_018342105.1. Lineage (NCBI taxonomy): Eukaryota > Metazoa > Arthropoda > Insecta > Coleoptera > Chrysomelidae > Gonioctena > Gonioctena quinquepunctata. The sequence goes on along the minus strand of JAFIRS010003737.1, from coordinate 15,465 downwards.
TTGGTTTATATGGGGGATTTCGGGGACAGAGATTTATCAAAATCCATTAATTCAAGATGGCGGCTCCAATATGGCCACGAGTTTTGTGGTTATGCGATTATAAAAATTGGTTTTAGGGGTTTTGGGGTCGGAATAGATTTTTTTTCAAAATCCACGAATTCAAGATGGCGGCTCCAAGATGCGACGAGTTTTGTGATTATAGCCCGATTCCATTCAAAATTGTTGTGGGGGTTTTTGGGGTCGGATATCATTATTTTTTTGCCAAATCCACGAATTCAAGATGGCGACGAGTTTTGTGATTATAGCCTGATTCGATTTAAAATTGGTGTGTGGGGGTTTGTGGGGTCGGAGATTATCAATTTTTGTCAGAATTCAATAGGATGACGGATTTCATGAACTATAAAAGAATTGAATAAAAATGATAAAAAAATTGCGACTAGTTTTGTGGTTATAGCCCGATTCCAATAAAAAATGGTATGTGGGGGTTTTGGGATCGGAGATCATGCTTTTTTGTTAAAAATCCACGAATTCAAAATGGCGGCTCAAAGATGGCGACGAGTTTTGTGATTATAGGCCGACTCCATTCAAAATTGGTGTGAAGGGGTTTTTGGGGTCGGACATAATGATGATTTTTTCAAAATTCATGAATTCAAGATGACGGCTCCAAGATGGCGACGTGTTTTATTATGACTCGATTCCATTCAAAATTGGTATATGGGTTTTTTTGGGTCGGAGAATATCAATTTTTATTTCATGAATGACTAAAAAGAATTGAATAAAAATGATTCAAAAAAGACAAGCTTTTATACAAAAGGAAAATTTAATTGTTTGACAGGTTATTCTGTGAGTAGCAGATTCAAAAGCTTGCGGCGAATATAAAATTTCATTCTTGCGCAGAGTTTGAATCTGCTACTAAATGTTTTTAATCATTTTGATTCCTTTGACAATATTATCATAAATTTTCGTTGGAAAAAATAATGCTTTATCAAAAAACTCAAAACTTCAAACTTTGATGAAATTACAAAGGACAGCAATCAGAGAAACAAGAAGCCGCTGAAATGGAATGCGGATGCTTTGGAGAGTAGCTCAAAAAATTCCACATACCACAACGAGTTCCCACTTGACTCAAAAATGTATACACGTTTTTTTCAGTCGTTATATGTCTTTTTCTTTGATTTACTGGCAAATGAAACTGGAATGTCCATTTTCTGAATATTATGGGATACTAATAGCCTCCAGAACTGATATGAAAATGAGGACAGATAATGCCCAGTTCAGATATTCAAATTGAATACATCTTATTATATAACACAAAAATTTCCTACTGATCCTTTCACTTGACCCCGACCCGCTAAGCCGAACATCAGAGTTCAGGTTCACAACGAGTGAGAGCAAGAAGAAAATATTGAATATGAAGTTAATACCAGATATTTTCCGTGCCTCTGAAAAATCAAAATTCTATTGGAAAAATAACATGATTTCTGGGAAAATTGAAACGTGAAAAAAAAAACGCGAACAAACAATGAAAGAGGAATATAACTTGCATATTACCTACATCAATATATAATTTTAAGGAGTTGTATGAAATTTTATCATAAAATTTGAAACCAATCCAAGTTCCATCCGTGATTAGTGGAAAGATTGCTGGATGAAAATAAAATAAAAGCTGGTACTCTTTTAGACTTTGATTTTTATATAAGATCTCGCTACTACAGAACTTAGAATTTGTTGCAATTGAATTTTGGGTTAGAAATGGATAATATAAACCATGTCTATCTCTCTCTCACTCGGCATCATATAATTACTTAAGAGGGATAGGTAGCTCGTGACGTCAGCAACTTCGAAATTACTGTATTTTTTTTACGGGCCAATTTACCATAACAAAATGAAAGTAGATCACAAAGTCTGTTGTTGCGATACTATTGAAATACACCAGAGCTTTAAATGGGCCGATTATTGAGAACATTTTGGAAACAATGCCATTCAAATTAGGTAATATATTTGAAAATTTTCTGATCACTAAAATTGTGATTTTCGGAATGCCAAATTGGTCTTATTGAAAATTTCATTCAGATAGCACAATAATTTAGCCTACATTGAAAGGCGTAGTGAAAATAAAATGATAAAATATTAATTATCAAGAGCTCCAGATTTATTACCGTTTTTTTGGTGGTAACGACGCATCTTCAGTCAACAAAAAACACTTCACTAGGCGATTTTCACTGAACTGGGTTTACAAACCAAAAAATATCTTCTTCAGATGGAGATGAACTGGGCGCGTCAATTAAGAAAATGATTTATCAAGTTTTAAATTTCTTATTCTAATCTTAATTGATTATTGATCGATATGTACCGAAAAAAGCACAAAAGTTCTGAAAACATTGTCAACATGATCTCGAGGATATTTCATGAATAATTGTGACTGGTGATATTTCTATGAATAGTATGTTGGATTTGAGGAACAGATTTTTACTTTACTTAATTTGAAAAATGAAATTTTAAAATTGTAAAAATCTCTTTTAGATGTGAAAATCACAAAAGTTGTTTTTTATGAGTGGAGAGTTTCCAATGTGAGACATCTGGTTGAGTTCGAAAATATAAATGAAAGAAAGACAGAATATTATTGAAAAATATTTTTGTCACTGAACGAATTGACTATTTGTATATAGTTTCCACATCTGGAGAAAAACTAAAAACAAAAAATGGAGGGGTCGACAGCCAAATTTGTTTAATTATTTCCATTGCTATTTTCTCTAATTGAAATATCTGCTTCCGTTTTTGACATCTTATTAATCTTGATAACTCATGAAAAAACAATTCACTCTAAAAGTTAAAACCATTCAGAAAGCAGCCATATTGGAGCTGCCGTTCTGTTTTTTCTCTAGCAAATTTCAAATTCCATAATGCATTGTCTCCGGAATTATGAACACCTGCCAAATTTCATGTCAATCAGACACCTAGAAGTGGATCAAAGTTCACTTGCAAGATTTGAACTAAATATACATACAAATGTGAAGTTAAATAAAAGCTTATAAAAAAGGCAATAATCAAGAGACCCGCCTGACAAAAATAACCCAATACATAAAATAAAATAGAAAATGACACATCATTATTTTGACATCCGTCACACACATTAAAAAAATACTACGTGAAATACTGCAAAAGCAAAAATTATTTTATTTTCGTTTCGAGAACGAAAAGAGATTCCGTTCTCAAAATGTCTATATTGTAAAGAGAAGTATCACTTGATGTAATAATTTTTTCTAGTAGTCAAAATTCAAAATACGACAAGTTTATTACCAATTGAATGTTTCTTCAGTTGTATAGACTATGCCTCATTTTGTTGCTTTTAAATTGTCCAATTCCAAAGGAAAAATGCCGATAATTAATATTTCTCCACAAAAAAAAGGTTAATTTCTTTCGGAATCACTGTCTATACAAATATTCGGGTCGGCATTTGATAAAACATTTCTTTTGTTTTTTTTTTCAACATGAGCTATTTGCATTAGAATTAAAATTCCAAGCTCCACACGATCAGGTTCAGCTCCTAGATACTTACCATAATAATATAAAAATTTCACTGCGCTACAAAATAACATAATTTAATATATTCACTCAATTTCTGTTTCGTTTATTTTCACTAGTGAAGGCTATTACGTTGGACGTATATATCATTTGTTTTTCTTTACTTTCTATTCATGAACTAGATATCAGATTTGCACTACTTATTTGTGGTTGCATTTTATCATGGGAGGTTTGAGATGCATGATCACTCAAGCGAAATATACAATGATACAAAAAAAAAGGGATAAAATATCATCATGATATTTTCGTCAGTCACTCCAGAAAATATCAGCCAAGAAATGCTCAGACGAGGCGATATAATGTTTTTATCTGTATACTCATTTTACAAAACAATGATTTACTTATAACAGAAAATTCCAAGTCTCTCAAACATATGGTTAAACTTCTCCTATAACAATATCCATTGAAATGCTTACGTCTGTTTCTAAAATCTGAGAAATTTTCAACCTTTTCAATTATTTTTTATTTCTTGTCTTTAATTACTTAATGCATTTTGTTTTTTCATAGCCATATATACAGGGTGTAATCTAACCTCTTACACACCCGTGAATGTATAATGCCATTCTATGACGAATTACAGTGGTGAAAAATCTTTAAAAAAAAAAAGTTTTGTTTTTTGTGAAATTCGACAAAATTTTGGGTAGTGCCTGCCGCCTAATTTCAGGTGACCTGCTCAGAGGAAAACTTCGGCAATTGCCGAATGCAATAAACATTTAACTCGACATTCGAATAAGATAAAATGTTGAACTCATTGTGTGGTAAATGTATCCCAACTAACATTATAGGAAAATTATACCAAGCAGTGGGGTAAAACGGCTTCAAGAAGTCCGAATTTACCCATTTCTGACCAAATATTTTACCATCAAGTACTAACTAACTCCAAAGTGAAGAAAACCGTTATAATTGGAGTTATAAAAACCATAATTGAGACCACCAAATCTCCTTCAAAAACCAAAAACTTAATAAGCGTAGTGCGTAGTATGGAATTACTTGTTATGGACTTCAAATATACCTTCACAGCCTCATGGGTTGATAGAGTTATTTACTAGGTTAAATTTTACCTAAAGGTAACCAGCAAAATGTGTTCAAAATACGTGGAACTCTCAGGAAAAACCTTCTGGTGAATATTTACCTAATTATTACCTCATGTGTGTTCATATAGTCAGGGAATTGACAAGTCAGTAAACAGGTCTACTATATACTCTTCATTGCCTATTTTGGCACCAATTAAGTTGAAGGAGTTGCCTGGACATTTCTTGACCTAGTTTATACCTACTGCTCTACAATGAGGGCCAGATTACCACAATATTTGTCTAATCAGACTAAATGTCTACAACGAAGTCAAAGTTACCTAAAATAAAATCCTCAAAGTAACTTAGTCTATCATCAGATATTAAAGACCAAGTCGATTCAGATGAGGATGACATGATACAATTTACTTCCTTAATTTTTTTATTGTGCCCTAAATTTTAGAAATCTATAAAATGCCGAGCATAAATTCGAATAGAGTTAGTAAACTATACAGGTATACCACCAACTATTATCGATTAGCTGCCAGAATGAGAACAAATGAAAATATCATCCGAAACCATCCTATACTTTCCGATGTCCAGAGATCAGAGCCATCATCTTCCACTCAGTCATCATCAACTACAGAAATTAATGTAGAGTAAGAAATTGCTTTTACCGATGATGATACCGGGTAAAAATATGGATCACAAGACGATGAGTTCAATGGGAATAAGGCACAAAGCTTGGAAGATAACCTCTCATTGTTAGAGGAGCTCAGACATTGGGCCTTGTCGCATAAAGTCTCCATACAAGCAGTTGGTAGAACACTCTCCTTTTTGTTCCCACTTAAGTGGTACATAGGAGTATTCAACTATGGGTGTTGCTCCACGTCTTTTTATGACGGCAACTATTTTAAAACACTCATCCATTATTGAAATAAAAACATGAAAGCGTTAACCTTAAACTTTGGTTAGGTCTCAGGTCACGTCGGTAAGAGATACTGAACAATGAATGGGCTGCGTTCAGAAAGCTTCGTCTGTCGCCAGCGGTAAACTACAGCCGCGATGTTTTCAATGATGCAGCGACAAAATGGAATTCAATGAAGTTCATCCTTTTGAAGTAAATGGATGAAAAAATGGTATTGAATACGCAAAAAATCCATGGCTTCGAAAATTTCAAAAACAATCATTGTGGTTTCCGGAAAAGTCAAAATCAAGCAAATCATAATTGGTCGATTTTTTAATGGTATTTACAGTTGGCTGATAAATTGTATATTTCCGGGCACCGAATGCGGAACGCAGAAATGTCAAATCAAAATTATTCAGCCAATCACAACACACCATTTTATATTTGAAATGTTATGATTGGCTATTTCTCTTCGGAAAGAGATTTCCTCATTAGACAATAACATTAATCATGGTTTCTATTCTGGGAAGATGTGCACTGAAATATAAATATCGCGTACTATTATCAACATTACTGATGGATTTGATATTTAATTTCAGAATAAACACTCATTACAGGGTTTTCTAGTCAATATCCATTTCTCTGAGTAACTATAGGTTACTTGGCCTCACCATTAACATTAGCAAAACATATTGACTTTTTCACCCCGTATTAACATTTGAGTGTTTCTGCACAGAACATAGAATAAGTAAAATATAAATTTATTATCCACGATTCGCAATCCATCTAGAGAACGAAACGTATAGACATGCATCCAATAACATATATTGTATTTCATCACGTGACCACAATGTGAAAGGGTCTGAAATCCCAAGATAAGGAAAATGGACTTCAAAGTCAGGAATAAAGGTTACTTTCGACTTTGAACAAAGTCTATGTGTTCTCAGTCAAAATTTTAAGGAATTTCGACATATAGGTCCCATATGGAATCTACGCCATATTTTTCGGTTTGAACCGTTTCCGCCATTGTGAAAATAATACATAATTTTTTCGAATCGACCACATTTTAATGATTGGTAGTCAAAAAATAGGTGAATATGATATGTATACACATACTTCATCTATAAAATCAGTTTTTGAAGTGTTTGATGGAAAAATTTGTCAAAATAGACATAAAGTTAATGTTTTTTTTTTCATACAAATTTAATAATTTGATGGGCCCACTTGTTTTAGACGAGTAAAAATCAACATTATCACAGAACAGTTTGTATCGCAAATGAAATTACAGCTAGGTGTGGATGCGAAACCATCACTTATTGCATTATCTGCTATACGTTTATTGACAATTTTTTCGTCATACGCCATGTTCATGTCAACTTCAACGCTTTCACGCATAAGCATGTAGGTTAAGATACAGAATATACAGTAAACTTTTATCATCTTCTTCTAACCTGCCATTGTTTGTTGTTTGTTTCATTACAGTGTTTATAACCTGAAATAGGTAAAAATGACTACATTTTTACCATCAGTCGACTAGTCTGGAGGCAATTTTACCTATTTATGCCTTCAACTTATAAGGAAAAATGTCTTAATTTCCCAAATTTCGACTTCTGAATTACTTCAGTTTTTTTCCCCATAATGGTAAATTTAAGGTAATTATAACGTAATAATTACCTTCGCCAATTAGAGCGCTGACCTATTCGAAGGTCGAAATGACGTAAATTTTACCTATAATGTTTGTTGGGTACGCTGCCCGAGATAGACATTCAATTTCGAATTGAAGAAAACAACTAACCTCGTTATATCCAAACTGGTGATAAAGTCAGAACTAGTTGACTTCATACTCTGCATTGAGGCACATATCATAATTATCACAGTCACTTGTAAGAAACAATACAAAGGGAAACATTCGCAATTGAATATAGTTTTGAAAAATAATATCAACCATTGTAGTGATTCAGACATTCAGAACACGTGAACTGAACACTGTTGTCAAGCAAGATTCTCGCATGCGTGGTTTACAAAGCTGTCTACGAACACAATTTCGTTAGATTCTACTAGTGTTTTCTGATTGGCTGGTGAATGAAAGATCTTAAGATAATTAACAACCAATCAAAAAGCAGTACGCGATATGCACGAGGATTAATTGAACATTATTGTCTTTGTCTTTTGAAAAATTTGAAATTCTATCAAAACATAATCATATTACAATAATATATCTAGTACGAAAACGCCCGCACAGTGATTGGCCACTCCAAAATCCAACCAGAATTGAAATTTACTACTTCATTCATAAAAGACAATAATGTATACATTAATTCTCCTGCACATCGCGTACTGTTTTCTGATTGGTTGCTAATTAGGATATTTCATTCGCCAGCTAATCAGAAAACACTAGTAGAATCTAACATCCCTTCGTTCGTAGCCAGCTTTGTAAACCGCACATGCGAGAATCTTGCTTGGCAACAGTGTTCAGTTCACGTGTTCTGAATGTCTGAATCACTACAACGGTCGTGATATTATTTTATAAAACAATATTCAATTGGCAATGTTACCCTTTTCAATACTGTTTGTGTCGTTTGTGACTTCTTTTTTACAAAGAACAAAACATGTATACATTTTTTTTCAGGTTTTTAACCACTGTAATTCGTTATAAAATGGCATTATACACTCGTCATTCACGGGTGTGCAAGAGGTTAGATTACACCCTGTATATATATATATATATATATATATATATATATATATATATATATATATATATATATATATATATAAAATTAATTTGTCGACGTTTCGACCGTGTCCACGGTCTTCTTCAGGGACTACAAATTTATTTTTCGTTGACACAAAGATACAATATTGATGATGAAGTGAACACTTACCTATGAATAATTAGCTGGACCATTATTTTTAATAAAAGCATAGTTTAAAAGCAGCATCTGCACAAACTCCATTGTATCTTCCTGGTTCAAGAAACTCATCACTATATATTTATATATATACAGAGTGGCCACTTTTTGAATGGGATTGTATTGGTAACTTTTGAACCATAAGAGTTAGAAGGTCGATCAAATGGAGAAAAAGTTGCATTCATAGAAGCATTGTCAAGCAGTTCAAACAAATCGAGATTATCAGGGCCGGTTATTGAGATATCATAAGAAAAGTAAATTCTGTCATTTTGATTTTTCTTTTTTTCCCACTTTATTTCGAATATTATCAAAAAATGACACTGGAATTTTTTATTCGACAGTAAATTATCCTCAATTTGACATAATCAGATTTCGTATCCAACGTTTCGTACGCTCTGGGCCACCCTCAACCTCATTTTTTTCAATACGGTCCTTCATATTTTATGACACTTTTCGAAATAACTTTTAACGCTGAACTCAACGATATATCATACAATGTCATTCAAAGTTGATTTTCAGGTGATTTTGACCCTTATCCAAATTTCTTTGGGTCGGATCTGTATTACATTTAGGTACCTTTAGTTTAATTAACAACATGCAATACATTTCGATAAGGAAATCAACTTACTCATCTTCAACTGAATGGAACGTAACAGAATCAAAGCAAGAAACAAGTAATAATTATTTACAAATTTCAAGAGGTGAAAAACCTAATTCATAATAATTAAACGAAACTATCATTCAATGAAAGAAAAATCAAATGATTATTCGAAAGTAAATGATGAACATTAATGAAGTAAATGTTCGAAATGTCCACCATTTTGTAAAATGCACTTTGCGGTTCTGGAACCCATACTTCTTATACATTTGCTTATTTCGTCTCCTTGAATACCTTCCAATACATTCTCAATCTTCTCGCGAAGAATCTCTATTGTCGGGTTCGTAATATCATAAATTTTATTTTTGAGATATCCCCACAAATAAAAATCCAGCGGATTCAAACTCGGAGATCTGGCAGGCCATGCTACTGGACCTCTTGTTCCAATCCATGAATCGGGAAAAGTTCGATTCAGATAGTCTGTGACTATTCTTGAGTTGTGTGGACCACATCCGTCTTGTTGGAACCATGGACTATTACGCCGATACCGTATAGGAAGATCATCCAACATTTCTTCTATAATTTCTACATATTTTGCTCCGGTTAGGTTGCCGTCAATAAAATAGGGTCCCAGTGATTTATTATTCAACAAACCGCACCATATGTTCTAAGAAAAACGATATTGGTGTCTAACTTCATGAATTAAGTGAGGATTTTCTGTGGCATAAAAATGTTTGTTCCTTCGATTGAACATGCCAGAATTTGTGAATGTCGTTTCGTCTCCCCAAATGATATTGTGCGCAAAATTGTTGTTATTCCGCACCTTCCGTTGAAACCAATTACAGAATTGCAACCTTCTCTCAGGATCATTGCGATATAGTTCTTGCACGGCTTGGTATTTATAGTTATGGTATCCGTGTCTCTTGAGTATTTTATCTACAGCACTTTTTGATAAATTGCATTCACTGGCCATAGTTCTCGATCCTATTCCTGGATTCATTCGAATTTGGGCCAGAACATTGATGTCATTGATAGGCTCGTTTCGTCGTACATAAGGACCTCTAGGTTTGATGAATGAATTATGTGCAAGTAACGTTGTAGATAAACGTCGAAACATTTTAATATTTGGTGTTGTTCTTTCAGGATATAATTCACCATACCTTTGTTGTGCTTTGAACGAATTTCTATCTAGTTTTATGTACACTTCGTACATATCTCTCTTCTCTTCATTTGTGTATCTTACCATATCGAATAAGTTAAATTTAAATTATTCAGAAAAGTATTTAATGACAAGTTCTTGTGACACAATAATAAACGAAGTGACAAATAATATGACATTTCTTGTTATGTTCTTTTTTGTCCACGGCCTACTACTTGAAAATAATACATTCAATAAACCTAGAGTTGTGTGTATATAAGAAAAAACAAGTCTATCAACGATATCAATGTTCTGACCCAAATTCAATTGAACCTAGAAAAAAAATCGAGAACTGTGGCCAGTGAATGCAATTTATCAAAAACTGCTGTTAATAAAATAGTCAAGAGACGCGAATACAATGATTTTAAATTTGAATACCAAGCCTTGCAAAAATTATATCGTAATGATCTCAAAATAAAGTTCGATTCTATAATTTGTTTCAACGGAACAAATGACAAATCCAACAATAATGATTCCTCGCGAGAAGATTGAGAATGTATTGGAAGGTATTCAAGGAGACGAAATAAGCAAATGTATAAGAAGTATGGGTTCCAGAACCGCAAAGTGCATTTTACAAAATGGTGGACATTTCGAACACTTACTTCATTAATGTTCATCATTTACTTTCGAATAATCATTTGATTTTTCTTTCATTAAATGATAGTTTCGTTTAATTATTATGAATTAGGTTTTTCACCTCTTGAAATTTGTAAATAATTATTACTTGTTTTTGAAATTTGGATAAGGGTCAAAATCACCTGAAAATCAACTTTGAATGACATTGTATGATATATCGTTGAATTTTGCGTTAAAAGTTATTCCGAAAAGTGTCATAAAATATGCAGGTCCGTATTGAAAAAAATGAGGTTGAGGGTGGCCCAGAGCGTACGAAACGTTGGATACAATATCTGATTATGTCAAATTTAGGATAATGTACTGTCGAATAAAAAACTCCTGTGATATTTTTTGATAATATGCGAAATAAAGTGGGAAAAAAGAAAATCAAAATGACAGAATTTACTTTTCTATGATATCTCAATAACCGGCCCTGATAATTTGATTTGTTTGAACTGCTTGACAATGCTTCTATGAATGCAACTTTTCTCCATTTGACCGACCTCCTAACTCTTATGTTTTAAAAGTTACCAATACAATCCCATTAAAAAAGTGGTCACTCTGTATATATATATATATATATATATATATATATATATATATATATATATATATATCCATCAATTTCTTCATCAACCCAATCGATTTTAATTGCTTCTTTCTCAAAATTGTTCATGATTTGGTCATTTTCGATTTTATTCACATGATTTTTATTTTCCTATAGTTCTCCTACTTGCGATTTGACTAACGTTTTCCAATTTCTGCTCCTCTTTTACTTCTATGTCATCATTCCACACTCACTGTTATCTACTTTTTGTAAATCTGAAAATAATTTATATTTTTCTTCTTTTCTCGCATCTTCGTTCGTCCCATACTCAACTATCATTTTATATTCTTCTTTATCTTCTTTAATGTGTACGGATAATAGCCATAATTGATTTTTTTTATAATCAAAGCTACTCCTGCCCTAGTGACCAGTGTATCCAGTATGCATTTTCCACTTTTTTTGTGCCTATTCCTCTCCATTTCGTTTTTGTCACTACGATATCGTCCATATTTATTTTTAATAATCCCTCTGTCAATGCATGTTTTTTTCCATTGATATTTCAATACTCACTCTACGTCCCAATTGTATTATATTTTGTTTCTGTTTTGGTTGTTTAGTGTCATGTCTGTATTTTGCTTATTATATTTTGCTTTCTCTATCTTCTTCTTTTCTTGGGACGCCTTTTTTTTCTCAGTTTTATTTTATTTGTGAGTTTTTCGAGTAAGTTTTCAATGTCCCTTTTCTCCTGAAATTCTCACGAATCGAAAGTTTTTCGATTCAATTTGATCAAAACACGTTCTGGAGTATGATGTGTGTCTTTCAAGTGACCCATTAAAATACTCCGACAGTGTTATTTCGACCACCTGCCTTCACATTACAAACAAACGTCCAAAACTGGATCAGGAGAACGATGGAATAAATAAATGATATTGAAAGCGAAACTTAATCGATCTTAGATTCGTACAAAAATATTCCACTTTCCTCGCTATGGCTGGACACACAATCATCATTCGTTTTTATCAAATGAAAGTAACCAGACCCCAACCTCTTATAAAGTCAAGTTTTCCTCGCAAAAAAATCGATGTGAATAATGGGAGAAGAATGAAAGCACGCAGTCATATTCAGTCAGTTCACGTATATCTGCCCAAAAACAACTATGAAACTGGAAGTGTAATGATAATTCGTCTCAAAATAAAAAGATGTCTGGCCTCTTAATTGCGACGCTGAATTTCATGCCCAGTCGTCGTTTATACAGGATACCATTTAAAATTACCGACAAACAAAATTTGATGGAAATTGTAGAAGTACCCACCAAAAGAAGGGTCATGCAAGGCACAGTTTCAGTATGTCGTTGATTTTAAATTGACTCCTGCGTGTATGTAGCATTGAAGTGAATTATTCATTAAATGTGCCGACTACAACTGGAGTAATACCAAATACAATTGAGTACCGAGTTTGCCGAATAAATTCCGAGATCTGAAACAGGATGAAGTTGAAAAAGATTTCTTCTCATCATTATTTTCTTTTTTAATTCAAACCATTCAACTACACGGTCTTAAAATCACAAATGTAAAAATAATCATTAAGCAATGTGCTTACAAGCTGAGGAAAAAAATGGTAATAAGAATATTTCCAAGCAACAGATGTTTATACAGTGTAAACTCAAATTTGATTCCAAAAAGTGTATCAGATGTTCTAGCTAAAAAATCGAAAATAACAAGTTGTGCGATTCTTAACGTTGCCTTCTGCTGTGGAATTGAGATTTGGTTTCTGTAGGCATCTCATAAAACTAATTTCTGCCTTTTACTAACCAATAATTTCACTCGAACACACCAAAAAACTGATCCCTTGAAAACATCAACTGAATTGTCGAATCATCAAAATCGAATGATATGGGAATTATTAGACAAAAATTATTGTTTGTTCCACTGCAACGGCAAAAATATCAGGTGTTTCAAGTACTTTCCTATGCTGAAATAAATATTAGTGTGTAATGTACTTTATAATTATTGATACCATGCAACCCACGCTTTTTTTTAAATAAAATATTTTTTTTTGTTATTTTATATTTTTTTTGTCTGGTTTTCTATAAAAGCGTGTTTTTTAGTTTTTTCGAACTAATATTTATTTCCTACTTTTCAGTGTGGTTTATTCATAAAAACTATGATTTTTATTATTTTTTCGCAAATTTGAAAATGGAATAATCTTATCAAATTAGGTAATCATAATCTCCCCCAAAAACCCCCCCAATTTTAAAACCAAAAAAGGCCCCCCCAAAAACCCCCACATACCAATTTTGAATAAATAAACCATAAATATAATATTCGACCCCAAAAACACCTACATACCAATTTTGAATAGAATCAGACCATAATCACAAAATTCAGCCGCCATTTTTAATTTTCTAATTTCTACAAAAGAATCATAATATTCGACCCCAAAAACCCCCACATACCAATTTTGAATAGAATCAGACCATAATCACAAAACTCGGCCGCCATTTTAAAGCCGCCATCTTAAATTTTCCACTTTTCACAAAGAATCATAACATTCGACCCCAAAACCCCACATACCAATTTTGAATAGGATCAGACCATAATCACAAAACTCGTCCACCATTTTGGAGCCGCCATCTAGAATTTTTTTCACTTTGACAAAAGAATCATAATCTCCGACCACAAAACCCTTGGATATCGATTTTGAAGGAATCGGACCATAATCACAAAACTCGTACGCCATATTGAGCCGCCATTTTGTTTTTCTTCACACAAAAATTTCTTAATGCATTGTCACCGGAATTATGTACATCTGCCAAATTTCAAATCATTCGACGTCTGAAGTGGATCAAAATCGGCCCAAAGGAGTCGGTTAAAAAAAAAACAAACAAACAAACATACAAGGAAGCTAATATAAAGCGTGTAAAAGGGAAAAGTTCCTAGCCAAGCACGATAACAATTAGTTTTCAAAGTTCAAAGATAACCAAACCTCTTGAACTTATGTAGTGAAATGAAGAGCCAAGATTTGTGAAACAGTTTAAATGCAATAAGTCGTGGAATGATGACATCCGCAATAGGCATTATTTCCATAGAATCTACCTGCAACAGTATATCACCAAACAAGACAAGGGCGAAAGTCAATTGGGCTGTACTTGGTACACACCTTTCTATCGATGAAAATATGCATCAATATCTATTTTCCCTAATTTCGAATTTCGAGCTGCAGAGAATCTACGAAATGTCAATTTTCACCCCATCCCGCCGTTTGAAGATGCAAGTTTGATATAATTTATGATATATTTTAACATTATGAAGGAAAATTAGTGATGGAGAATACATTTTGGAAAACTCCATGAAATTTCCTACAATTTGGTTACAATTTGAGGTCCATACGAATATTTTCGATATTCGTAGATTTTAGGGTATTTTTTGGTGATTTTTTTAAGAAAAAAATAATATTTTGACTTTTTATGAACCCTTCATACCTACCAAATCGGCCATTCTAAATCGATTGGTGGTCGCAATTTTTTTTTATCTCTGGCGTTCTCGAGATACAGCATTGCGTGATTTTTTCACAACAAAAAAAAAAAGACTTTCTCCTGGGCACCCTCTCTACCTACTAAATCGGCTATTCTGAATCGACTGGCGTTCATAAAATTCCTCTATCTTTTGACGTCTCGAGATCAGCCTACTTTATTTACCTATACCAATCTCATTTTGATACACCTAATATTTTAGAAGAAAGACTTGTCTAATAGATTCGTGACACCCGGTATATACTGTAACGTAAATAAACTTAACTTTGGTTTTAATAATTTATTTAACACTTAATCTACAACTTAATTTATATTACTACGCCACTGTATAGCCCCGATGGTATGGGCTCGTTCAGACTGTCCTACCCACTTGAGGTTTTCCCCATTTATCTCCGATACAGCATTCTCGATGTTTCGAATTCGGACGGTTGGCGACGGCATGTTCCAATTGTTTCCAATATCGACCGTTGTTTTCCCCCCGGAAGAGCGCACTGGATGGTTCTCGAATATCTCCGGGGATGATCTCATCGCTGTCGATGGCAACACGTGAGGCGACAGGTC
>JAFIRS010003736.1:0-117324 GCA_018342105.1 Gonioctena quinquepunctata | reverse complement strand
TGTTTATACATTTATCGGTAGCGATGACTTGTGATTTATGAGTCGGATACGGCTCTTAATGAGGTGGGCTGGTGTGACTGTCGCTTATCGGGATTTTTTAATGGTTTTGTTTGTGTTCGGACGAGTGCTAGAATTATGGATGCGTTTTCGGTAATGAAATAAAACTGATTGTCTTATCTCTCAGTGACGTTGAATAGTGGATGATATCTTGTGGCAAGTTTGAATTCTCTTTTGTAAAAGGATTGAGCATAACATGTTCATCTCATCGATGAGTTCATGCAGAAAACAAAACATACCAAAGATAGTTGGCGGCGTGCAGACAAGAATTTTTAAATTCGAGAAAAAAATATCCTCAGGCGAGGATCGAACTCTCGACCACATGATTACCAGTCAAGTGCTCTTCCAACTGAGTCACCGAGGACGTATGTACGCAATTGCGATCGTCATATCGTTTTCTAGAATTTAATGTTAGTGTGTTTGAGGAAAGTTATGAGGTGGATGGGAACTCATTTGCTATCAAATGATCATCAAGATCTAATTTACCTTTCACCTAGCGTCGTCGTAAATTTGCGATTTTCAGCAAGGGTCAGGTGTGGACCTCCGACCATTGCACAATTGAGCCGAATTTGATCATTCAAGCTCCTAGTGCGTTTCGAATAACCCAAACAGATAACAGAAGAAAGAGATATTTGTTCATGTCCAAGAACCACACTGACAGCTGTTGGTGACCTATCAATGTTGCACGAAATTTCCTGCCATTGAACTGGCCTGAGCTTCAATTATAGATGTCACATCTATAATTTTGGCATTTCATATCTTTGTCCTTTGCCGGAAGGCACACTCCTCTGAAAGGTTTGGTTCAAGTTCGAGAAAGACCACAAGCCATGAAACAGCTGTAGGCGGATGGTGGTATAGGCTTTTTTAGACATGAAACAAATCTCTCTTCCTTTTTGTTTTTTTTTATTTGAATTTTTTGAGTCGCATCTATCTTTCGATCATTAGCGACTGTATACAGTTATATTTTATATTTGACATTTATATCCGTTAAGTATAATAATAAGTGATCATTAGAGTCTTTGAAGATATCTGCTTAAGTTTCTTAGATTTGATATTTTTGTCTCTGTTTAATGTATTTCGTATTTCAATTAAAATGTGTTTCACTGTTAGACTTGTGGCACATACTTCACATAAAGGTTTTCCACTGTGTTTTAAGAGATATTCGTAGGTAAGGCGTGTATGACCCAACGAGGGAGCACTGATTGTTTGATTTCCTTCAGTTTGGCGTTAGAACGATCCCACTCTTGTTGCCACTTGTTGGTCACTTTCTGTCGGATGTAAGCCCTCGTGTCGCTGAGTACAGTTTGCTCGATTTTTGGGATGTCTTCGTTGGATATGGTTTCCCGTGCTAGTTTGTCTACTGCCTCGTTGCCGTCCACTCCTACGTGCGACGGTACCCATATTACACTCAATGCTGCTTTTTTCATTTGGAGATAGTAGAGTTCCCTCTTTCAGCTGAAGTATTGGTGGTTGGGGTATTGTTGATTCAATCCTGATATGGCACTTAGAAAATCGGTGATAATTAGACATTTATCTATATTTTTTTCATTTGCATATTCAAGCGCTTTCAGTATGGCGAAGAGTTCGCCAGTATAGATAGTGCTTATCGTTGGTATCCTGAATGACTTCTGATAATTATCTGATATGAAAGCTGCTGCTACTCCAGATTCTGTTTTAGAAGCATCGGTGTATATGTGGTGGTAACTTTTGTATTTTTCTAGTAGTGTAGAGAAGTGAATCCGAATTGTTCTGCGGTTCACAGTATTTTTGCCAAGTTCTGTCAAGCTTAAGTCGGAGATATGGAGGGTTATTGACCAGGGGGGTGGAGTGTGTATGTAAGATTCGAAGCCTGTTGGTATAAGGATATTCAAATAGGATAGATATTGATTTACTCTTTCGTAAAATGGGGGGTCGGTTCTCTTTTTCTCTCTGTAAATATATCTGAATCGATCTGCAATTACGTGGCGGTATGTCGGGTTATTGGTATTGGCGTGGATGTTAGTTGCATATGTTAGTGAGAGATATTGTCTTCTGAATGTCAGCGAAGATTCTCCAGTTTCGCATAGTAAGCTCTCGGTTGGAGTTGTGTGGTAAGCTCCTAAGGCTATTTTTATTGCAGTATTGTGGGTAACATCTAAACTTTTCAGGGTTGTTTTTTTGGCAGAGTCATAAACCGTTGATCCGTAGTCGATTCTGGATCTGATCATAGTTTTATAGATTATCATCAACATAGAGTAGTCTGCTCACCAGTTTTTCGCTGCAATAATTCTCATTAGATTGAGGTTTTTTTGGCATGTTGTTTTGAGTTGTTCTATATGGCTTTTTCAATTTAGTTTCTGATCGAAAGTCATTCAAGGAATCTATGGGTCTCGACATATTCCAATGGTCTATCCTGGAAGATTAACTCAGGGGGGGTATGGATTTGTTTCTTTGAGAATCTTATGCATTTTGTTTTGGTAGAAGAGAACTTGAAACCGGTTTCGTTGGACCACTGATCAATGTCATTGAGTGTTGCTTGTAACTGTTTTTGGATCAGCTTTGGGTTTTTGCCTTTTGATAATTGACTATGTTTGTCATGTAGGACTCTCATTTCTTTTGGCATAGAAATCCCCAAAAATCAAGCAGAAAAAAGTATGGTAGAAATCTACAGTGAAAAAAACAAAATTTAAAAAACGTACTGAAAACCCGTAGAAGGAATATCCCAAACCATACCAATGCATTCACACTCAACTCATTGAAATCTTCAATAATTGCTTTCTAGTGCGAATAATAAAAAATGCCATAAATAAACACGGATAACCAATGGTATCAGAATCTCAGAAAAAAGTCTGAGATAAATTGACGCAATGCGAAAATATACCAATAGTGACTTTTTCATAGCCTTTTTCACCAAATACAGAGCACTGGCAAGTAGTCAAAGACTCAAGAGGGGAATTCAATACATCATCACCACCATCACACTTTGACAGACAGACTGTAACGAAGCATTTTTTCCAAGCTCCATTACTAAGAACGGCTAACCAAAAGTTTGAGATAACTTTGGTACGTCGCTGCCTATTTGAGGTTTGATATTGATTGTGGATTGGCAACAAAATAATGCAAAAGAAAACCGAGCAAAAGAACGTTCTAATGCCTTTTTGCACTGTACAAAAAGACTAAAATACTTCTGACTGTTTTTACTATGAGAGTAGAAAAAGTTAGATGCATATTAGTATAAACGTATTATGCTTCTTTAAAGGGGACAAAAAGATAAGCAGCTTTTTGGTCCAGTACTCATGTCGATTAGACAAAAAGAGGGGCTTTCTTTATACGGTTTTTTCCCGATATTTCTTCAGAATCCTGTGAATTTGAAAGCCGAGATTCAATTAGAAGCGCTCTCTTTACTTCTGTGTCGAGCACAAGCTCTTTTACTTCCCGTCCTGGAGCGAGCCCGTTTGACTTCCATTCCGAGAACGACTTTGTTTTTCTCCAGAACAAGTGATTTAAGTCGCGAGTCAAAGAAAACCATTAGCATTCATGCAAAAACTTTGTTTAATTAGTAAGGTAACCGTGAGTGAAACATTGTGTTTAATTCTTTGATAACCTGTTGATTTGATTGGGTCATTAAGACACCTTCATAACAATATTGCCCTGTTTTATATATTCTTGCCAAACTATGTTTGAGTTTATCAGGTTAGCGAAACGCCTAATTGATTTTTCGCGTGCATTGTAAATATTTCATGAAAAGTACGATTCAGCTGTGCAGAATCGCACAAGTATCCCAAAGTATCCCATCCCGTGACTTTCACGATAAATCAAGTTATGCATTATTTGTTATTTCGGATTGATTCATGTCGTGGCGTATCGTTGTTGAACCAAGAATATAGATTAAGAATTCCTATCACTACGATAGCAGGCTATCTCACTAATTGACCGTCGTGACTTCATTTATTTTATATTGATTGACAATCCTGCCGTGATCGGGAGAATTGCCACCAGCATTTGTTTCATTTCTGACTCTGGCAGGTATTTGAAGTTTGACAGATTTTATAGTGAATTTGACATTTTTCATCTATTTTGCTGTTGTGGAATTTCAATATCCTATAGCACGATATCGATGAACCATTCGAGCTCATAGTAACTCGAGTTACTATCTCAGGTGCCGTCGAAGGTCACAATATGTCAGTTTTTCTTACTGCTCAAGTTGTGATGCATGGCTGAACGAAAGCAGTTAGCGCGCTAACGAATTAGATCTCAAGTTAATTTTTTTTTCTCATGATACTTGCCGTTTTTTTTTCTTAAATTGATAATAAGACTAATAAACAAATATTAGGGCTTTTTAATTTGGAATAAAGTTCCTGAAACTGGTTCAATAAGATACTTGCATTCGAATAAGTTGAAGTAATTGTGAATAAAATAAGTAATACACGTTGATGTCTCGTACGCAGAACCCTAGTCATATATAACTACTTCCTGCTAGTTTGGTACTCAGCTGGGAGTCGAACAGGAGTGTGATAACAACGTAGTTTGGGCTTTGTCAAAGGGCGGTTCGAGATATCACAGTGGTTCTGTTTGCTTTCCGTGAAGCTCAAATTAATTATTACGAGTAGCACGTAGATTTTTTTGTATTGAGACGAGTTTATAAAGTTCATAAAGTTGAAGTGGATGAATTCAATTCCCATGCACACCCGAAAAATCGTCTTCTGAACTTATATTGTAAAGATAGGAAAATCGGTCTCCGTGGTGACAAAGTGAGATATCTCAAAAAGATTTTGGTAATTATATTCTGTAAGAGGTGAGTTTAAGTTCATTGTTGGAACTTATAAACGGATCAATTTCGGTTCGTCTGTTCAATATAGTGAATAGAATATATTTTTGGAGTTTTCATGGCCTGTGTCATAAATTTAAAATTGTGAAAATTGATCAAGTTGAAATTCAAATAAAATTATTATATTGTGGTGACATTTGTAAGCTTCTATGAAAAGTACCTTTTTGTACCTATAAACTATAGGATCAGAACAGTGTTTGAATTAAGATAACGACAGATCTGTCTGACTGTCTGTGCAACCGCATCCCAGTCTCAAGGGCTAAATTAAAGCTTGCAGACCTTTGGAGATTTCAATTAAGTCAAAAAAACCAGACCCCTGCACATTCCGTATCTCCCTCTGCTGCCGCTCTTGGTGAGTGGAGTGAATCACAAAAAAATCTAGCGTCCGAGGGTAGAAGTTGAGTTTGAAAATAGTTTGGGAAAGTGTCTGGGCGTTATACATAACGTAACGATTCTAGGGATGATAGTTATTATTCCTGGCCCTAGAAAAGCACGTTACACAATGGCGCCCGAGCAGGAACTTTATTGTTAATTTGAATTCAAATAATTTCCGTTCCTTTCCGTAAATAATTTTCGTTCCAATCCGTGCATAATTCGATATTCAATCGAGATTTCATTTATTTCTACGTGAATTTTCCGTCATGTTTTTTATGAAAAATATTCTTGCACTCTAAATAAAATTTTTTATTCACTGGCCGGCTGGGCATTTAGACATCTGTTTCAGTGATAATAATTATAACTGGAAAGCCTAAGAAGTTTTTTTCATATTTTCCGAGAATGAATTCATGTATATTTGGAGTGATGATTATTGATCCCTTGTATATTATAATATGATTCTCCTCTGCAGTAGTTGGAAATAACTATTACTTTCTCTTCTTCACGAGTGATTTTTTTTTTTCAGGAATAATTTTTTGTTTTGAACTATTGATTTTGTTTCCAGATTTTTTTTTTATTTGAGATGATATTTAAATTTTTTTATTGACTATTCTTTTTTTTTATTGACTATTCCTACGATTGGAATGCCCTCAGGATCAAATATGTGAGAAGTTCGTTATGGGGCCAACAACTGATATCTGTGAACTGAAATAAATTTTTGAAGAAATAAATATTGAGAAATCTGCGGGCGTAGTTGAAATGTCTACCAACATATTCGAAAATTCACCAGACACAGCCTCAATTATTTCAGTAGTGGGTACAAAAATTCATTTCAGTCAGGTTCATTCCCCCTTTTTCGAAAGAAGCCACCTTATTCTAGTTCACAATGGGGAAGAAACTGACGATCCTTCAAATTATTGTTCAATATCGCTACTCCATATCCTCCAATTATAGAAAAACTTGTAGAAAAGAGAATGATGCAGTATATAAAAAAACATAAAATTTTGTTCCAGCATCAGTTTGGATTTTAAGAATAAAAAAGCACAATTTTCTTATTACTCGAGAAAGTTTATCTGATGTGAATGATGACGAGATGGTTGCAGCAGTATTTCGTGACACCTCAATTGTGTAGATCAGGATGTATTATTGAAAAATTTTGGTCATTATGGGTTTGGAGGGGTCGCCTCGAATTGGTTGAAATCATATCTTCTTGGCAGAAAATAGAGTGTTACATTTCCAGTGAAACTTCATGCTACTCTGATATTAGATCAGTAGTACCTCGGGGTTCAATGCTAGGTTCAACCCAAATGATTTAAGATGTCGGAAAAATTCACATTATTTGCCGAAGTGGTATTCTTTTATGGCATGGAAAAATATCGATTGTCTGAAAACTATTATATTCCAAGATCTGCATGAGATCATATCTTGGTGTATTTCAAACACTATCTGCTTCAATATATAGAAAAAAAATATTTCAACCTTCAATTGTGAATCACCAAAGCTATAATTGACAATAAATTGAGATTCGATGATCATATCACCCCAATAAAGAAAAATGCTATTAGAGTGGTGGCAAATGAACTTGGTCCAGGTGTCGCTAGAAACACATATTTTTCCCCCAATTAGTTTCACATCAGGTACGGATTAGCTTCGATTATTCCACTCTGTCTTCATCCTACAGATAGGGGCCCTTAGATACTTTTGTAAAGCTAAAGCAAGGGACCACTGTGAACCGTTTTGGTCTCTCAGAAAATACTCAATCTCATCTGCATATTTATCTTGGAAACTCTCTGTTTGATTCAAAATAAACAGTTATCAATAACAAATATGACCCGAACACACATTCGCACACGATCTGATGATCTCAGTCTCCCATTCTCCAAAACAACTCTTGCGGAAATTTCAGTTATATATGAGAGAAAAAAATTAACAACCATTAGTTGAATGTAACACAGAGCTTTGAAAAAATCAGAAAAGCAATGAAAGACTTTCCTATGCCAAAAGCTTACTATGACCTTCAGAAATACTGAATCAAATCTGAAGGGAGTAGCCAATGTGAGTTTCAAATATACCGGGTGTAAACTAACTTGCTGCATTACTGCTAACAGTTGATAGTACATAAAAAAATACAAAGATTTTTCTCCTGAAATATTTTCCTTAATGAGCCAGAAAAAATATGAAAAACCTACCTGTTTGGTACAAGTTCGATAACCCTCACTCTGATAGTGTCAATATATAGAGTGCTCGGTGGCTTATTGTTCTCGTTCATTTCTCTATTCATATGAACGAGGTCGATTCTGGCTAAATTGAGAATATGCCGTATGATGGTATTTCGTATTGCTTGCCAAACACGGAGCTGAAATGAAAACGCGGCCCCTCTCAAATACAGAAGACAAACCAATAATTTTGGCTACTGAAAACACAATTTTTTCGTGACTTCTGCTCTCTGATTGTTTTTCTATCAATTTCAAAAAAGTGTCATGTAGTGTAATACAGCAAAGTAAATATTTGCTGAAGTGTTGAAAACAGAGACATACTCATTTCAGGTGTAGATTAGTGTTACACCATTGCTACACTTCGCTGCAAACGAATAAACTCATTTTCGTGATGTTACCAGCCTTACCTCGACTGTATTTTTTTGGCCGATATTGTGACAAAACCAAAATTTTCATTTTGTTGGTAAATTCCCCCACTTATCTTGAGACCAATCATAATGAAGTAACAACCTACAAAAACCTTTAATTTTATTATTTAAAATATGTTATTGTGTTAAAAAAAAGTGTTGTATTTTACATTATGAAGCATGCTGAAAAAAGTTACATGCCATTCCATGGGAAGGCTGCCAGGCATTCCTGAAGCCGTTTCACTTTGTGTAGGATTATGGAAGTCATTGGAAAAACAGTTCATTACACCATTTAATAAATGTTATGGAAAAATATACTTATTCCTTTGATTTTTCAAAACAAGGACCCAAAAAAATTAGAATAGCACGAAAATAGTCGAATGTTCGAAACGAACTTCAGTGAACTCATATTTGACAATTTTGACGTGGATATTGGGATATTTCAAAAATCGTTATTTATGTTTCGATTTTGGTTTGGTTTGGTTGGTTTCTTAATAACATGCTAACATTCAAGGGGGGTTTTCTTGGGTCCATTCTGAGAAGAAATCTTTATATGGACATAAAGGTCTTAACTTTTGAACTACAGGATGCTAAACTTTGAACTACAGGGTGCTAAACTTTTGGGAAAATATTCTTTTTTTATGACAACTTTGTTCTGACCCTAGATTTTTGTGAAACGTAGTACGCATCGAAGGGTATTTTTTGCTGTACAACATAATTTTTTATCCTTGCCAGTGGCAGACTTTGCATTGAATCATTTTAAATAGAAAAGTGATACGCTACTGCTTTAGCTCAACTCATTCCTTTCTGAGCAAATCTGATCTCTTGTTTTTTTTTCGTTTGACGTACGGCTTTCGCATATGAAAAGAAAATTCATTCATTTGCACGTTGTTATGAAATTGTGTATTATCAAGGACTAAAAACGTATTTAGTAGGTAAGACGCAGATTTTGTTTTGTAAACATAAACAGTTCTGACAATTGTCTACCTAGTCTAGTTGTCACGTATTTGAGTCATCAAAATTAACAATATTATTAAAAAAAACATGGTCCATCTCACGAGTTCTGAGTTTGCAGATATGCATTACATGTATGGGCTTGCTGATGGTAACACACTGGAATTCAGGCGGTTGCACGAACATTTTCAAACATTCATAGAAGGATGTGCGAAAAGGGGAGTTTTGAACCAGATAATAACCTGAAAGGAGTAGAACGTACTTTAAGAACACCAGAAATTGAGATAGCGGTTTCGAATAAAATTGAGGAAGTTCCCGGAACAAGTACACGAAAAATTGGGAACAATTTGCATATCTCACATATTCTTGATTTGTTGAGAATATGAATAGGATGTTCATAAAATCAGATGTGGAATCATCTGCGACTGAAAGTAGTTGTTTTCTGTTAGACATTCACAAAAAATAACTTCATTTTTATCGTGGATCTTTCAATTCACAGAAAAATATTTCTATTCAATGTTCAATTTAGAATGTTTCCCTTTTCACATATTCTTGTTTGGAAACATCTCCATGACTCTTTATTATAGCCATATCAGATCCAACGAGTTCAGGCGCTACTCGCGACTTTCCATTACGGATGAACTTTTGCCAATGGTTTCTTCAAAAAGTGTATGAAAATCCATTATTCCATACTGAAATTTAATTCACCAATGATGGCAATTTTCCAGAAATGCCATCTAAAACTCCCATAATAATGATTTTTGAGCTGAAGAAAATCCACATGCAATCTTGGAATCCCGTCACCCGGAGCAGTTTTCTGTTGACGTGTGGGCTGGAATATGCGGTTATTATTTATTTGGACCATATTTCTTCATGCGAGGTTCAATGGGCATAATTACCGGCAGTTTCTTGAAGGAGAATTGCCAGCTTTGATTGAAGATGTTCTCATTTTAGTAAGAAAGCGACTGTAGTTTATGCACGACGGGGCGCCAGTACACTTCAGTGCTCTGGCGCGCGAATATTCAAACCGAAATAACAATAATTGCTGGATAGGTCGCGGAGGACCACATGCATGACCACCTGAGTCACCAGACCTCAATAGTTCAGATTATTTTATGTGGGGTCATCTTGAAACATTGGTTCACAGCACACCGATTTATAGGAACACGTGAGAAATCGCATCATACTTTCCTGCGAAACAGTACCGACATTTTCCAAAGAGTAATTAAGTCCACGAGAAAAAAAGCAGAGGCATGCATATTTGTAGGAGGTGGTATTTGAGGAAAAACAGTGGCGTATCACTTTTCTCTTTGAAATGAACGCACGAACGCCACTGGCACAAATAAAAAATAATATTGTATACCAGAAAATGCCTTCTGATGCATGGAAGATGCGTATTTCGTTTCACAAAAATATCTAAGGTCATACCTAAGTTATCATAAAAAAACGATTTTTTTACCTAAAAATTCAGCACCCTGTAATTCAAAAGTTCGAGTACATATGTTCATATGAAGTTTTTTCTCAAAATGGACCCAAGAATAACCTCCTTCAATATTAGCATGTTATCAAAAAACACCCTGCATAATTATTGTTCTTGAACATCATATTCAGTTATAACCTAAACTCATGAATACTGCATTCTATTAATGATTCACAACCTTGAAGGTTGTAGACGATGTTGTAACTTGATTACTCTCCTTTCGGACGTCCATCGTCGTGATGGATTTAAAAGGTTTTCACGACGTTTCGAATGATTGTATCTGCTATCGTCTTCAGAAGAATACTGAGTACTCACCCATATGTCCTCGAAGTCTTAACTTTTGAATTACAGAGTGCTGAAGTTTCAAGAAAACATTCTTTTTTTATGATAACTTTGGTATGACCCTAGAAATTTTTGTGAAACATAATACGCATTTTCCATGCATAAAAAGGCATTTACTGCTACACAACATAATTTTGTATACTTGCCAGTGGCGTTCGTGAATTATTCCAAAGAGAAAAGTGATACGCCACTGTTTTTTCTCAAAGTAAAAATATATTTTTGAAATCCTTATTCTTTTCTGAGGAAATCTGGTGTCTTGATATTTTTTTCGTTTGACATACGGTTTTCGCATAAAAATTTAAATTCATTAATTTCCATCTCGCTAGACCACTTTCGAGAAAAACAATGTATGTTACTTTGAACAAAACTCGAGAGAATAATCTTCAGACAGTAAAATTATGATAAAAGTTATCTAAATACATTTTGGAATGCTAAAACAAAATGACCCTGAACGCACAAAGAAATAAATTGCACCTCTGCTCTTTTTCACATGGACTCACGTATTCTTTGAAAAATGCCGGGACTGTTTCTAATAGTTTCGCAAGGAAGTATGATGCGATTTCTCACATGCTCCTCAGTATGAATCGGTGTGCTGTAAACAAATGATTAAAGATGACCCCACAGAAAATAATCTGAATAATTGAGGTCCGATGATCTGGGTAGTAATGGATGTGGTCCTCCCCGACCTATCCAGCGATTATAACAAAGCTGGCAATTCTGCCGGTAATTATGCCCATTCAACCTCGCATGATGAAATAGGGTCCAATTAAATAATTACCGCATATTCCAGCCCACACGTCAACAGAAAACTGCTCCGGGTGAGGGGATTGCATGTGGATTTTCTCCAGCCCAAAAATGATTATTGTGAAAGTTTTGGATGGCATTTATGGAAAATTGGCTTCATACACTTTTTGAAGAAACCATTGGCAAAAGTTCATGCGTAATGGAAAGTCGCGAGTAGCGCCTGAACTCGTTGGATATTATAGGGATATAATAAAAAGTCATGGAGAATTTTCCAAACAAGAATATGTGAGATACACAAATTGTTCCCCATTTTCCGTGTACATAATCCGGGATCTTTCTCAATTGAATTCAAAACTGCTACCTCAATTTCTGGTGTTCTAACAGTACGTTGTACTCCTTTTAGATTATTGTCTGGTTCGAAACTTTACTCTTCGCACAACCTTCTATGAATGTTCGAAAATGTTCGTGCATCCAGAATATTTCTATTTGGAAAACGGTCTTCATACAACCACCTGGATTCCAGTGAGTTACCATCAGCGAGCTCATACATGTAATGCATGGACCATCTTCTTTCAATAATATTATTAATTTTGATGACTCAAATACGTGACAACTAGAGTAGGTAGACAACTGTCAGAACTGTTTATGTTTACAAAACAAAATCTGCTTCTTACCTACTAGATACGTTTTCAATCCTTGATAATACCCAATTTCATAACAACGTGCAAATTAATGAATTTTATTTTTATATGCGAAAACCATGAATCAAACGAAAAAAAAATAGAAGATCAGATTTGCTCAGAAAGGAATGAGAATTACAAAAATAGTTTTTACTTTGAGCTGAAGCAGTGGCCTATCACTTTTCTATTCAAAATAATTCAGTGCAAAGTCCGCACGAACACCACTGGTTAGAATAAAAAACTATGTTGTACAGCAGAAAATGCCTTTTGATGCATAGAAGATGCGTACTATGTTTCACAAAAATATCTAGCGTCATACCAAAGTTACTCAGTATTCACCTGGAGACGATTGCAGATACAAGCATTCAAAACGTCGTGAAAACCTTTTGAATCCATTAAGACGATGGACATCCAAAACGAGAGTAATCAAGATTCACAACCTGTCTAACGGCCCCCATATGGAGATTGCCAAAGAGGCGTTCGTATGAACTGAAAGCCCCAACCCTGATTGGAACTCAGCTAACTTTTTCCAATGAGATCAAATACCTGGGCGTCATAATCGACCAGAGAGTAACATGGAACAGTCATATTAAAAATATTATTCCCAAGGCTACAGCGGCAACCTGGACTTGCCGCAGACTTTTCGGCAATACATGGGGTTTGAAGCCGAAAATTATATACCGGTTATATCAAACGATTATCAAACCCATGATCATATATGCCTCATTAGTATGGTGGCCAAATCAAGCTGCACAAAGGAAGAACCGGTAAAGAGTGCCTTCAGACTGCCCCAGGCATCAAACTTGAAGGCTGGAAATCTGATTGGTCATTTGGAGATTCTGGAAATATCCCCCTGGAATCCAGGTAAAAGCCATCAGAGATTATGGCAGCTAGGCACGACTTTGAAGTGGATTATGAAGTGGTTATAAACAACCACTATATATGGTATACTGATGGTTCCAAAATTGGCGAAAGGGCTGGAGTGGGAGTAACGGGTCCTAGTTTCAGGTCCTCAAAATCCTTAGGCAAAGCCCCAACAATTTTTCAAGCAGAAACCTATGCTATAGAAATCCGCGCTAACGTATGCCTTGAAAGAGGTTCCAGGGGGGCAAAGATCTGTAAACTGCAAACACTTCCTGAGACAACTAGCTACGAACAATCAGGTTACTCTGATGTGGGTGCCAGGTCACAAGGGAAATAACAGGCAATGAAGCAGCGGACAGCAGATACTCAATTTTCTGGTCCAGAACCCTTTTGTGGTTTTTCTCGATGAAAAGTTGCGGCGCTGGGAAGCTGACCAAATTAAAACCCACTGGAATAAGGTTCCAGGGCAAAGACAAGCGACAAGGCTCCTGAGCCCATCGCCAAAGGAAGCTGAACAGCTTCTTGAGTTGGACATGAAAGACTTGAAACTGGTAACGGACACTGTCCTCTGAATTATGAAATGGATAGATCAGACAGTGAACTGTGCCGTTACTGCGAGAACTTCGCTGAAACTGCAAAACACCTGCTTTGTGACTGCCAAGCGCTGTTTTGCAAAAGGTTTAAGTTCCTCGAATGGATTTCACTAACGCCCTCAGACATCAAGAACTTAGCTCCCAGGAAACTGATACGCTTAGCAAGGAGTCTCGGAATCCCGGGTCTTGAATAGATGAAGAGTAATGTACAAAAGACCTTGCAGGTCGAGGTATGGAGATGCTGATGAGCCATATCGACCCCCCTATAATATACAATCCACATCACGTGATGGCCCACTATCATATTACACTTAGTATAATATCACCCAGGTTATATTCAAATTATTTTTAATCATGCAACTTGCTTGCGTATTTTGTATCAAATAAAAACCTATTCATTTCATTCACAGCTGTTGTTGATATGTTGCCATGAAAACTTATTGAATGCTTGCTTAAACTCTGCAGACTGCGATCATAAAGAATATGGAAGGAAAATAAATGTTCGATCATTAATCCCGTGGAAACTTCACCAGGGGGACACATTTGAGTTTTATATATCACATTAAAATAGTGTGCAAATGAAAACGCATCAACAAGAGACTATCTCTCCTGATTCATTACCCTTATACAATGGGCATATTTCCAGGTGGTCGTAATAAAACACATGTATAAAAATAGTATATTGAACAACAAGTTCAGAAAAGCAAAGTTTTACTAAATGAATATATCTTTTGAGTAACTTAAAAGCTATATGAGTTTAGTAAAACTGCTTTTCTTATGAGGTTTGTTCATAATATTTTTTCGCTTTTCGCATTTTGTGTTAGTAGTTATAGGAAAATAATTATAGAAATTAAAGTAATCTTTTTTTATAGTAGGTACCTATGGAGGATTTCTGTAACCTAGTAACCTGACACGGCTTTAACATAACAACAGTTAACAAGTTTCATTTTTATGAGTCGAATTGGGTTTGAGTTAAATTTATTCTCAAAGTTAGTCTTGCTACTGAAAACAAGTTTTTCTGAAGACATTTCGAGCTTATTCCTTCAAAATCCTGGAAAAATACGAGAAGGTATATAGAATATTTTGTAATTAGACAAAGAACTGAGGGAAGTGTAGTGCAAGCGTATTTCTTGAGAAGGTGAGCTATTATCACAAGCTTTAATTTAGTTTCACCTGTCCCGGTGTCTGTCTGTCTGTGTGTCTGTCTGTAATCAAATCTTTCAAGTTAAATTTGACCCACTTCTAATCGTCCGATTGATTTGAAATTTGGCAGGTGTACATAATTTCGGTAACAATGCATTATGAAATTATTTTAGAAAGAAAAACGAAAGGCGGCTCCAATATGGCAGACAATTTTTATGATCATAGTCCGATTCTATTCAGGGTTGGTATCTAGGAGTTTTCGGAGTCGGAGATTAAGATCTTTCTGTCAAAATTCAAAAATAAATTGGATAGGCATTACTAAGCTAGTTATTTAACATAATGAATACTAAAAAATTAATAAACAAAAAATTATTTCAAAAACAAGCTTTTATCAGTTAGATGAAAAACAAAACGAAAATGTTAAAAATGAAAATTATAAAAAAATTTATTTTCAAATACAAGCTTTTATTCATACAAATGTACTGAAAAGGAAAGAATATTCCTTTCTTTGTTTGATCTAGGTTATTCTGTGAGTAACAGATACAAAAGCTTGCTGCAGATACAAAATAGGTAATCTTGCGCGGCAATATTTTGAATCTGTTACTCACAGAATAACCTAGATCAAACAATGAAAGAAACTATTTTTTCCTTTTCAGTACATTTGTATAAATGAAAGGTTATCTTTGAAAATAACTACATATTGATGTAGTAGCACTTCAAGTGTGATTAAAAACTTATTGTCACCATTAAACAAGAGTGTGATTTTTTTTATAGCTATACACATACACATGCATTTTGTTGTTCAGTTATTCTCAAGTGAAAAAGTAAAGTACTATACAAATGGACAAAAATGTGGCTATATCACGATACAAAAAGCTACTTGCTTTTTCAAAACGTCAAAGTGACACATGCCAAGCAAAGAAATCAAAAGTTTTGACTATGGAAAACGTTACTATGCTTTTGAAAGAGGCTCCAGACGATAAGTTCTCATCCATGAAAGTGGTACTAATATTTGGTTTAAATGGGACATGTCGTCGTGCAGAATTGAGCAGCTTGACTGTGGAAGATATAGAAGATACGGGCAAAATATTGGTTATAACTTTACATGATCCCATATCCAAAAAGAAACTTGTATATACCGTAGGATTAGAATGCAATCGATATGAAATTCATCATAAGTATTCAGGATTGAGACCCAAATAAGTAAAACACAATAGATTTTTCATTCACTATATTCACGGTAAGTGCACAATACAATCAGTTGGCATCAACAGTTTTGAAAAAATTCTCCAAAAAGTTGCAGAATACTTAAAACTCCTAGATGCATTCAGTTACAAAGGGCCATCGCTTGAGACGGATGTCTACTATTTTGAACAGTTTTGAAGAACTTCTCCAAAAAGTTGCTTACTTAAAACTCTCAGTTATACTGGCTATTGCTCGAAGCAGACGTCTACTATATTCCTCGCTGATAGTGGAGATGTCATCCAAACACTTGAAAGGCATATGGGGTGTCATTCAATTGGTAAGTATATTTTGACAGCAAGAACTGGTGGTACCTCAAGATCATTCAGGAATGCAAACGGGAAATCATAATAGTTTTCAGAAAAAATAAATGAAATTGAATAAATTTAGTGTTGTAAGTTTTCAAATTTGAATAATGGTATTGATTTGTTTGAGAATATGAATAGGATATTCATAAGATCAGATGTGGAATCATCTCAGGAGAGAACTTAGATAATGCAACTGATATTTTCGATAAACAAACTAGAATACCATATTGAACGCAGCACAACAATAACAAAAATGGAAAGAAGTTACAGGAAAAGACATACTTGGATTACCTGCAGGTTTCATGAAATCGGTTGAAATGAAAAATGAACTATACATGGTGAATTTTTCAACCACTTCGAAATAATAGTCGATTTCTGGATTTTTTTTTAATGAAAGTCCAACAGAAAACGAGATAAGAATTGGGAGTGTGAAACAAATCACTCTACAAAAGGTGTTCAAAGTTGTCTCCATTGACTTGCACGCAAACAATTTCGGATAAGTACAAGGGATACGTTGGATCAAACGGGGTGGACCAGTACCTTGGCCTCCGCGGTCTCCAGACCTAAATCCCCTCGATTTCTTTCTCTGGGGATATTTAGCAACCGAAGTACACACTATCGATGAATTTTGTGAACGGATCACAACAGCTGCCGATAATCTGCATGTTCGGGAACAGCAGGCTGGAGGAACAGTCGAACTTGTACGCCGGAATTGGATAAGACGGGCCCAAGCTTGCGTGTACGTCAATGGAGATAACTTTGAACACCTTTTGTAGAGTGATTTGTTTCACACTTCCAATTTTTATCTCGTTTTTTGTTGGACTTTCATTATTTTTTTTTTGCCAGATATCGACTTTTATTTCGAGGTGCTCATCCGAAATTGTTTGACCACATATGCACTGCTAACGACTAAGTCGATGCTATGAAAAACATGTAAAAAAAAGGGATAAAAACTGTTGCCAATAATGGAAACTATTAAAAAGTAAACACATCATGAAAAAACGTACAAACACCAGGTGCACAATTCGTTTTGTTAGTTTAATACTGTGATAGCAGCGCCAGTGAAGGTGTTCTCCTTATTCTGAGTGACCCGAGTAGTAACGGTCAGATTGAAAATGGCACATGTTTACAGTAACGAGGAGTTAATGGACATTGTGTTGGCGTACGGAGAAGCAATTCAAAACTCGTTAGCGGCGTCTTGTCTGTATGCCCGCTGATCTCTCAATAGGCACTTACCACATCACGAAACATTTGCTGCAGTTGTTCAACGTGGACGTGCTACTGAATTTACGCCCAAGACGTGGACAAGACGGGAATCGGGTTCGTCCACAACGCGTTTTCAATGCCGAACAGCAAGTTCTAGACATTGTGGAAAATATTCCACGAATGAGCACATGGCAGTTAGCCCGGCAGGTACCTCAAATATCACATTCAACAGCGTGGCGCATATTAAATGAGGCACAATTGTATCCTCATCACATCCAGAAGGTCCAAGCATTGTTGCCTACAGACTATCCATCACGAGTAAGGTTTTGTGAATGGTTGTTACAACAACATGGTCGAAATGCCCATTTCACAACCGATATCTTGGCCACAGATGAAGCTATTTTTACGCGTAATGGTCTAACCAATCTGCATAATACGCATGTTTGGTCTTTCGAGAATCCCCATGCAATAGTGTGGATTCACTTTCAACATCGTTTTTCTGTAAACGTGTGGGCAGGGATTGTCAAAGAACGTTTCATTGGACCGTTCATATTACCACATCGAATTAATGGTCTGCAATATTTGGAATTTCTCCATAACGATTTTCCTCTCCTTTTTGAAGACGTGCCTTCAGAGGTCCGAGTGCGCATGTGGTTTTTGCACGATGGGGCGCCTCCACATTTTCGTTTGGCAGTCCGGAATTTTTTGAACCAAGTACAAGGGATACGTTGGATCGGACAGGGTGGCCTCCGCGGTCTCCAGACCTCAATCCTCTCGATTTCTTTCTCTGGGGATATTTGAAAACCGAAGTATACCGTATCGAAGTACACACCATCGATGAATTGTGTGAACGGATACAACGGCTGCCGATAATAAAACAAACAAAAAATTAACACAATATGAATAGAATAGAAGTTAACAAAAATAACCCGAAAAATATCTGGAAATGTGTAGAAGATTTCAGTAACGCCAAAGAGAAAAAAGAAATAAAATGTTTTATGAACTCGTCGGGAAGAATATCAAAAAGCCCTACAGAAATATGTGAAATTTTTGCGTTCTTCATTACGGCTATCGGTGAAAAACTTGCTAAAGAAATTAAAAAATCAGCTAATGAAAACACCAAGATCACGTCATCCCGTAACTCTTTCGTATTATCTGAAGTTACAGAAAAAGAAATTTATGAAACCATCCACACTCTCAAACAGAAAAAAACACCCTGACTCGACAATATAACTAGGGAAACCTTGAGAAAAATTGCAAAAAACATAGTATCGCCATTGACCCACATTATTAATTATTGTATCAATACCGGATATTTTCCTCAGTCATTGAAAATTGCAGTTATAACCTCGATTTACAAAGTAGGACATAAAACACTACCTGAAAACTACAGACCCATATCACAACTATCCAACTGACTAAAGTATTCGAGAAAATATTGAAGAAAAAAAGAACGTCATCTTTAGATAAATATGAGATAATCTCTAGTCGACAATTCGGATTCAGGGAGGCTAGGTCAGCGCAAGATGCAATATCACACCTAACGGAGAAGATTTACAAGGCAATGGGCCTGAATAAACCAGCCCTATGTACCTTCGTTGACTTGGCTGAAGCCTTTGATACTGTTAGCCACTCAATGTTGATCAACACAATGGAGAAAATAGGATTTCGTGGATATTTTCGCTGTTAATGAGCTAGTTGCGTTATAGGAAACAATGTGTTGAAATCGGAAATGAAATCAGTACACTGAAAGACACTAAATTCTCGGGCCAATGCTTTTTACGAACTATTTGACCTACCAATTGGAGGAGACATAAGCTTCGCGGACGATACAGCAGTATTTTATGAAGACGAAATCTTGGACTAATTGTATAATGGAAAATGATTTCAAGTACATCATACATTTCTTTAGGGGTAAACCACTTAACATTAACACGAAAAAACGTTTTATGGCCCATTCACTAGTTATTCATCGAATCTACCGAACTTTAAACAATTAAATATAAAACTACACAACGGAATAATTGGAATATTGGCTCAGTCAAGTATTGAATATTTAGGAATATATATCGATTGCCACCTAAGATGGGATGAGCATGTGAATAAACTCACACGTAAAATAAGTAGACTAACCAGAAAGCTGAAAATCTGTTCCGTATACGTATAAAATGATGTTTGAATTAAAGGTGTCCATAATTTTATAAGTTTTTGTGTAAAATTATTTACAAATAATTGGTGTTAGCGCGTGTATGGGTATGTATGCATGTATGTGTATGCATTGGGTGTATGTGTGTGTGTATTCACAGCTTCCTTGTATTCATTTTTACAAGCTTTTATTTAGTTTCACCTGTCCCGATGTTTATCATCAAATCTTGCAAGCTTAACGTCGAATTTGGCAGGTGTTCATAGTTCCCGTGACAATGCATTATGCATTTGTTATAGAAAAAAAAAACAAAATGGCGGCTCCAAGATGGCGGACGAGATTTCTGTTTATGGTCCGATTCTATTCAAAATTGGTATGTGGGGGTTTTCAGGGTCGAAGATTATGAATTCAAATTCATGAAATCAAAATGGCGGCTTCAAGATGTCCGACGATGTCTGTGATTATGATCCGGTTCTATCCAAAATTGGTATGTGGGGATTAGGGGTTTTTGGGGTCGGTGATTATGAATTTAGTCGAAGATTATCGATTGTTTGTCAAAATTCATAGATCGAAGATGGCAGCTCCAGGATGACAGACGCGTTGATCTTTAGATGGTCTCCTCGTTGAAGAACTAGATTGCTCAGAACTTACAGGAAAAAGACCACATAAAAACGACTTTAACAAAAATGCATAGATGAAGGCGTACTTACTAAAAAACACAAAATAAAATAATTAAAAATAACTTTTTTAAAAACAAGTTTTTATTCAAGTACTCTAAAAGTACAAAATAATTGCCTTGGATGTGTGACGTAGGTTATTCCATGAGTTATAGATTCAAAAGCTTGTCGGATCTGTATTCGAAATGAAAACTTTGCGCGACAAGCTCTTGAATCTATAACTCACACATCCAAAGCAATTATTTTGTACTTTTTAGGGTATTTGAATAAAAGCTGGTTTTTGCAAAGTTTTTTTTTTATTATTTTATTTTAATAATAACTAGTGACTTATACATAATTTTTTTCACTGTGCCAATTATTGTCAATCTACACATTAGACTTATTTATTTTATTCTATAGATATTAAAAATAAACAGATATAGATATCGCTATGCGCGGATTAACTTCCTTATGGCTGCTCTTGTGTTTGTACTTCATAATATCCAATTTCTACTTTGAATGAAAATCTTGTGAAATGATCAGTGAAAGAATAAACATTATTATTATTATCTACGACTGAAAGATAAACTCAAGTCACTATCTTCCATCGTTCAAGATAAGCTCTTGTGGGATATTCATGTTGAAAAAGGAAATATTGAATATTGAATATCTTTCTGTGAATTGAAAAATCAACGATAAAAATGAAGTTATTGTTTGTGAATATCTAACAGAAAACTTTCCCGGCTAAAGCCCCGCTGGACTTTGAACTACATGTGATAGATTTCGAAAAAGGACTCTAACTCAGAAGATTCCTTTTTCTAAATCTATCAGATGTAGTTCAATGTCCAGCGCGGCTTTAGCCAAGAAAGTAGTTGTTTTTTGTGAGATATTCACACACAATAACTTAATTTTTATGGTGGATTTTTCAATTCACAGAAAGATATTTCTATTAAATATTGAATTGAGAATGTTTCCTTTTTCAACGTGAATAATTGTACTTTCAATATATATATATATATATATATTTTTTCAAGGTCGACAATATAAAAAACATACTAGCGATTTTTTTTAATAAAATTTGACGACGTCACTGGATTTGTGATGCTTCCAAATGGGTGTGACAGAACAGAACAGAAATATGGCATAAGTAAAATTCATATCACTTTATCAGAATATTTCGAATAGTCGTCATATAAAAAAAATATCGTTTAAAATGCTCCTTCAGGTCGTTAGCAGTCGAGTTTGTAAACAGAAGTTATTCAGAATGGCGTCAAAATATGTTTCTTCCAAACGTTACTCCATAGTATAGGAGATAATTATGTCCATTAGAACACTGCAGTTTTTTGCCAGAGAAATTAAATGTACATCTCTACATCAAATAGTTATCAATATTCAATAATAACTAATATTGATAACATAAATGAACTACAACAAAAGAATGGATTGGAATGAGAGTGCCTACACATTTATTTTCGTACTTCTCAACTAAATCCCGATTTAATTCGATACATTTATTCTAACATCTTCTAATGCTAACTAACCATAAGATTTGATCAACATGCGATCATTGGTTTGGGGTAATATCTGTGCAAGCCTGTCTTATTCTTTCACGCAGTTTCTCTTTGGTGGTTGACAGTTATTCCAAATATCAATCTTGGTTTCATTCAAACATGCTTGGGATACCACATTTCAAAAATATTATTTTTATCGGGAGGCTTTGTAACTTTAGTTGCTATAGAGATGACAAGTCATCAGAACAATAGACGAAAAGACACAAATTTTATTATTTTATAACTCCTCAAGTACCTACACTAATGAAGAAGTATGGCTGATAATCAGAATTTGCAGGAGAAAATTGAAATAGTAAGACTTCGTGGTAACAACGACAGATCCGAAAGGGAGGTATGTAAAATTTTCAATTACATGTATCCGGAGCGTCGAAATATTAGCAGAGATACAGTTGGCCGAATAAACCAAATTTTCAATCAGTATGGAGCTGTTTGTAAACATATTCTGAAGAATAGTAATATTGTACAAAGACAGAGACGAAATAATTCTTAACGAATTCAAAATTATTTTAATAATAATCCGAAAACAAGTGTGAGAATTGCAAGTTTGGACATTAACTTACCGCGTGAAACAATAAGGAGGAATCTAAGGAAATATAATAAGATGAAGCCCTTTAAACCAAAGTTTCTTCACACCTTGGAAGAAGGCGATAATGAAAAGAGGATGGAGTATAGTTTATGGGCTCAAGGAGAATATCTAAATAACGGGAATTTTCTGAAAAAAAAATTGTTTAGTGACGGGCAACATTCACAACCAATGGAACAGTTAATTCTCAAAATACAAGGTAATGGACGGAAAAAATCCACATTGGATAATAAATTGCAGAAGACAGTACTCACAAAAAATAAATGTTTGGTGTGGAATATTACATACCAAAATAATTGGCCCGTTTTTTTTAAAGCAATTTGAAGGGTCAAATTTTTTTGAATTTTTTGAAAAACGAATTTTCCGACGCTATGTATGAACTTCCACTGGCAGAAGAGGCTCATCTTCTATTTCAATTAGATGGCTGTTCCATCCACAATAGCAGGATTGTGAGAGATTGGTTGGAAGACAATTTTCCCAATCGGTGGATAGGGCAAAATAGTGCATTGATCGAGTTTCCCCCTAGATCCCCGGACTTGACTCCATTGGTTTTTTTTTTGAGCTTAGTTAAAGAAAAAGTTTACAAATCTCGCCAAACGAGCAAAGAGGAACTGCGAGAAAAAATAGGACAGGCATGCAGAGATATCACCCCAAACCAATTATCGAATGTTATGGTTAACATTAGAAAACGATACGATAAATGTATCGAATTAAATGGAGATTTGGTTGAACAGTCCGAAATTTAATGAGTAGGCACTGTCATGTCAATACATTCTTTTTTTTATTGGTGCCCCTTTTTACCCATTTAAAGCACGCCTCAGCGTGTTTAAATCGAACTTTAAAAAACGCGCGTTTTTTAAAGGTAACCATGACAACATCAACAAATCGAGAAACATGAAGTCTAAATGACAAATTTTTGATTATTGATCTGACAGGAGTACCTTGTAATGTCATATAAAATATTACTCACAATTCGTTCATTTATATGTGCTCCTCCATCCATTTGATGAACTTTTCATATTCTATTTTATATATATCACTGAATTTTCGCGGTATTAACCGCGATTCTGCCTCACTATTCAAAAAATCGATATTAGAATAATTCATTTTTGAGCTCTGGTGACAACAAATATTGATCTTTGGTAACAAATTGCAAATGAATGTTTTTCTCATTTCCATGACAACGAAATGTATACTGATGTCACATCACGAATTCAACCTTCTTGCATTATTAGTTCTTATTTCTATTTTTTGTAGTAATAATACCAGTATATATGATTTCAAAGTACACCAATAAAAAAAAATAACGTAAAGTATTCGTGGATAACTGGTCTTAAAAACACTTGCTCTATTTCGAGCACTCCGGCTGCGCCGTCGTGCTCGAAAAATCGCGCGTGTTTTAAAGCCCTTTTTATCCACTTATACTTTAATATACTATTTGAAGTAGTTCATTTATGTAATCAATATTGGTAATTATATTATTGGATGTAAAGATGTGCATTTCTATTCTTTGACAACAAACTGCAGTGTTCTAAGAGACATAAAATATCCCACATAGGGTTGTTATGTTCTGAAGGAGTATTTTAAACCATATTATATACAAAATTGTGATTTATATGACAACTATTTGAATTATTTCGTTATTGATATGAATATTTTACTTATGCTATATTTCTCTTGAAAAAAAATTATCGTGGAATTCTGGTCACACCCATTTGAAAGCATCACAAATCCAGTCGCGTCGTCAAATTTTATTTAAAAAAATCGCTTTTATGTTTTTTGGATTTTTGACCTTGAAAAAATTCGAAGTGGGCCGTAAAACTTTTAATTTCATTTCGAATTTATGACATTCAACTAGAACTATTGATGCTCTATCTACTGAAAAAAAACTTCTGAATCGGATAATAAATAACAGTTTCAGAGAGGTGGCCCGTTTTCAAATGGGTCACTCTAACATAACAATATATATATATATATTATATATATATATATATATATATATATATATATATATATATATACAGGGTGTCCCAAACTCGATGGCCTATTATACATTTCTGGAAAATGGGACATAGGATTATTTTGAAAATCTGGTTTCATAAGTAATTAGTTCTGTTCTATCAATCTAAAATATTTTCAGCGCTGCGACGTTGCCGCTCTTATTGAAAAGTAGCAACAACTTTGATATTTTGAATAGGACACCCTATATATTATTGCATTTCTCGCTTTGCTATTGCTTTTCGATTATTTTGGTATGATACTTCCCTATACCTATCTCCAGTGGTTTTCGAGAAATTCATTGATTTCCTTATTTTTTGTGCGAAACATAGCTTTAATCAAATATTTATTACTGCCGTATTTGGATTCGAAGACAGCTGAAATTTTGGATGTAGTTTGACAATGTCCTGTGTATAAGTTGTGTCTGAGAAAATTCTTTCTCCATTATACAGGGTCGTTCAAAATTTGTGATTTTACCGATACATACAAAAGTGGTGAAAATTGCATATTTTCAAATGGAACATCCTGTATATTATCGAAAATCCTGAAAGACAATTGAAGTTCCTTTCAAATGATGTTTCATATTTCTTTACCTAAATAGTCAAGTTTCCGAAATAAAAGCAAGTTTCTATTTCTTGGCTGCAGAAAATCCCCATTTTATAAAAGAAAGGGGATTTCAAGAAAAATTCAGTTTAAATGTGTTTTGTTTACTAATGAATGATAAATTATCATATTGTATTTATGATGAAAACTTGAATTCTGGAAAATATTTGAATATTTTGAGAACAACAGTTGGCGGTTGTAGTCGCGACTACAACCTTTGAAGATCGGTGGATAAGACGCTTGGGTCCACAGCCTTGGCCACCGTGATCCCCAGATCTAACTCCTCTAGATTTTTACCTCTGAGGGAAAATCAAACAGATTGTATATGAAACACATGTGAATTCAAAGGACGAATTGGAACAGAGGATAATACGTGCTCTCGAGGAAATTCGGCCAGAAGAGGTTCAAAGAGCAACAACCAACCATGTAATGACTTCGATCCACGAATGTTTGCGTGTAAATGGTCAGCACTTCGAACACATGAGTTAGCGAATAATATGACCTTCATTTGTTTTTTGATTGAAATAAAATTGAGTTCTACTTAAGGTGAATCATGATTTCTCAACAGGCACAGGTAAATAAATGACTTATGGCCGTTTTTCCTTATCGTCTACAACAACGTGTTTTCCAGACACCCTGGATGAAATATGGTCAAATCATTCGAAAATACTGAAATTAATCAATATTTTCTGGATGAAAGTTGAATTTGAGTCCTGTGTGGGCAACAGATAAGGAGGTATTTGATATTGCTTGAACGTCATTTTTTGTGAAAGAAAACCAATTTTTTACTCGAGTTTTTTGAGTTTGTAACCTTCCACAACCTAAAAAATAATAGAATCAATATAGAAAATCTATACAAGTGTAGAAGGGCAAACTTGTATAGATTTTCTATATTAATTCTATTATTTTTCAGGTTGTGGAAGGTTACAAACCCAAAAAACTCAAGTGAAAAAAAGATATTTGAATTGAAGTGGGTCCCATCTTGGTAGCAAAACAATTACAAAATAGTCAATATTCGAGATAGGTATACGACATGTTCAGTAAAAGTTATTTGTATTTATCAGTAGAATTCAAATACGGAATAAAATACTGGGTGTTCCCAATTTGAAATTAGAAAGTCGATATTAGTTACAAGCAGATGTGGCAACACTGCAACCGTGAAAATATTTTCAAGGGGTAGATCGCAATCAGTTATCGTGGAATACAAGATTTCAAGTATTTATGTCCCAGATCTCCAAAAACGTCTGATAGGCCATCGAGTTTATAATACCCTGTATATTAATCATTCTTTGTACAATCAGTTCGTCATCTTAACAGTCACACACTTCAATATACTACAGAACATTTTGCATGTTCTTGCTATAATTTGATCTCATTGACCATGAAGAATAAACAATTTCCATTTCGATTTTTTTCTAATCAAATTTACGTTGATGAACGCGCAAACGTTTATTATTGATAACATTTCATAGCTACCTAATACAAAATATGGCAAAATAATCCAATTTTTATAGAAACTTGCTTTTATTTCGGAAAATTGACTATTTAGGTATAGGAACATGAAACATCATTTGAAAGGAACTCCAATTGTCTTCCAGGATTTTCGATAATATACAGGATGTTCCATTTGAAAAAATGCACTTTTCACCACTTTTGTATGTATCGGTAAAATCACAAATTTTGAACGACCCTGTATAACGTAGAAAGAATTTTCTCAGACACAACTAATACACAGGACATTGTCAAACTACATCCAAAATTTCAACTGTGTTCGAATCCAAATACCGCAGTAATAAACATTTGATTAAAGCTGTTTCGCACAAAAAATAAGGAAATCAATGAATTTATCGAAAACCACTGGAGATAGGTATAGGGAAGTATCTAACAAAAATAATTGTAAGGCAATCGCAAAGCGAGAAATGCAATAATATATATAAATTAAAATTATAAATAAGTGGCAACGTCGCAGCGCTGAAAATATTCTAGATCGATAGAACAGAACTAATTACCTAAGAAACAAAATTTTCAAAATAATCCCATGTCCCGTTTTCCAGAAATGTCTAATAGGCCATCGAATTTGGGACACCCTGTATATAACATAAATATATATATATATATATATATATATATATATATATATATATATATATATATAATATATATATATATATAATATATATATATATATATATATATATATATATATATTGTTATGTTTTGATGAATTGGAAATATTATATATATTGTTTTTGTATATTGAAATTGCTAATTATTTTTGGTATTCTTTGTTAGCCAAATTGATATGATATAAATAGATATTTCTGCCCCTGTATTGTATGCTGTAATAATAATT
Organism: Gonioctena quinquepunctata; assembly: GCA_018342105.1. Lineage (NCBI taxonomy): Eukaryota > Metazoa > Arthropoda > Insecta > Coleoptera > Chrysomelidae > Gonioctena > Gonioctena quinquepunctata. The sequence goes on along the minus strand of JAFIRS010003736.1, from coordinate 89,999 downwards.
GCCAGCGATCGTCACTGTTCTTTCGTCACGCTACCAACAATTATTATTTTCCTCACCACGGCTAAGCAACAGTTGGTACGCCCTTATCTCAAGGTGGCCGGTTCAAGGCAATAGAGACACTGCCACTGCTGGCTAACTTCAGTTTATTGAATGGTTTTTGGTATGTTATTGATCATTGTGAGAATACAAAACAACAAAATATCAAAAAGCAATTATCTCCTTTATTCAGGAAGACTTAATAATACCTGGCCTACGAGAAATACTAGGGTGAATCAAACAAATATTCACGGATAATAATAATAAATCAGATCATGGATAGATAAACAGAACCTCACTTTTTCCGTGAGAGTGACGTTTTCTGTTATTGTTCAAAATAGGGTCACATAAAGTTCTTCGAATGTGAAATTTGTTATTTGTGATAGTTCAGGACTGGAATAGCACTATTAAAGTTTTATACCTGGTTGGAACTGTTGGTGTTCTAATTATACCATGAATCAGGATGTATCCTCTCTCCAATCGCTGTCAGGACTGCAATACTATGAATCAGGAACTATATAGATGCGGAAATCAGCATTTGGATCCGTGGATATGTTATCATTAAGGTAATATTGGTTTTGTTTACCAAATCATGGGATTATTCCAATTTTCTTCTAGTAAAATTTTTGCGTGGCTTCCGCTTGGAAATTTATTTTAGATCTCCCTGAAGCTTTGTTTTCTATCGCCTAGATACATCTTTTTCTCCTTGTTTTTTCATTTGAATTTTCGAATTGGTGCACTAAATTGTCACTTTTCACTGTTTATATTTATATTGCATAATTTATATATACAATTATTTTTCCACTCTTATCATTATTTACAAATTTCAATAAGAATTGCTTCTGATACCATCTCATTGCTACTCTCCCACAATTTCCAATTTTACACCTCACCATCTATTCCCTGATTGGCTATTTTTATTAAGACATTTGCTGTTCTATCATTGGCTACTTTTGGTTGGCTAAAATTTCAAAGACTATGTTTCAAATTTATAATTGTGTTGATTACTGTTTATTCCTGAAAATTTTGTAAATTTAGACTTTTTATTGTCTTTTGAGCAATTATGGGTTATAATAATTTTGACAGTGTATGAAATTGTTTGTTTTATAGTATTTTGACATTTTTATTTATCCATATTCTACCTAGGCTCACAATATACATAGAATTTCAAAAGTTATTCACAAAAAAACTCTTGAAACCATTAACCATCTAGTAATTATTCTTTTTGTGGGTTTTTAGTCTTTTAAAATTTACAACTGGCATAACATAACATAACAATATATATATATATATATATATATAAATATATATATATATATATATTTATATATATGTATATTGGTATGTTATGAAATGTTGTTAAATAATTAAACCTATAATTATCATTATTATTATTAGTTATTTTTATTATCATCGTTAATGCTATGTTATTTTACAATTTTCTTTACCTTTTCACTATTAAAGAACCTTATACTATGCTCTAGTCGATACATATGTATAGAGAGGGCATTCCTGAAGTAGTTCTGATATCAAAATTATATATCCAATGATATATCTAACGAAAATCCACGATTAAACCATATCAAAATTGAAATTAATGGCAAATATTGAATTAAAGTAAGATCAACGTATAAATATCTTTTGAACATCTTGTATGACAATTCATATCAACAGAAAACCCACCAATGGGATTCGAAAGGGTTTGTGTGGGAAAAGTGATGATATACAATAAAATATAATGGCAGAAATCGAAAAATTATAATTTTATAAGAATTTGTAAATAGTATGTAGGAGTTAGAATTAGATAGCATTCATAACATTATCAATATCAGTTAGAACAGCAAATAATTCGGTAGGAAGTGATACAAATTCGGAAATCTGTGAAAAAATAAAAATTTGTGAGTGTTGCTATGGATCAGGATAACAAGTTCTAGAGGAGATTGAAAAAAGTTCGAAAAGTGAAGCCACGTAGAAAATTTTAAGAGAAGCATTATAGATAATACAAGAAAACCCGTTATAAAAAATTCTCGAACGAGAAAAATTCTTGAAAAGCAGAACTGAAGAAGTAAATAGACAATAAAAATTCCACCTACCTGGTCTAGAGGATAAATATTTGAAGGAGTGCAGGTGAGCTGTCATTGAGATCCCGGAAATACGTCCACTGGACTGGAAACGTCAATAGAAAGTCAGCAACAAGGTATACTAATATCCGAACTCAAAGTGCTACTTTCACATTAAACCAATAACTTTACGTGTCTAAACCACTGGTTATACTGTTTTGGGTTAAACTTTCATAAAATTCCATGCCCAAAGACTGATAATGAGTTCAAACTTTCTTTCTCAATTTTTGATTATCACAAACATTCAAACTGCACTATTTTATATCATTGTTTTGCTAGTATAAGGTGGCTATCGCAGAGTAGGGTATTCATTAGTTTTGATTTGAATAAAAACCAACAATTTTGATTATTCTCTGCAAACCTGTGTTTATTTTTTTTTCCAATTTATAACCTCACTTTTCTCCACGGAACAGCTTTTATTATCGAATCGTCAGTGCAATAGTAGGCAACACCGATTACAGGAACCGGCTACTGAGAGATTCATGTTTATAGGCGTACCTGACTGAGCTGGGAGAAGGTAAAAGGGTTTGAAAAGAAAAAGGTAACATAACATGGCCGGTATTTTTTATTTGTTATGATAGGGTTTCAGAAATGATAATCTATGAAATAAATTCTTGAAAATATACCAAAATTTAAAATCATATAAACAACCCATCATAACAATACCGGGTGACCACGAGGTGAGGTACGCCTTCCAATTTTTCTAAAGTTTTAAAGATACAGGTTTCAAATTTGGTACGTCGATATATTACTCGAATACGCATATTTTGACTCCATTACCGAAAACTCACCACTTCCGGTTTAACCGGAAGTGACCCCAAACTTTTTATTTCAAATGACACCCTGTACAATTTTTTTCATTAATCCGGAAAAACACGCAGTTTATGATAACACACAAATCGGTTGAAAAATGGCGAAGATACAGTTGATTGTTCAATCGCACACAGTTGGAGTTGGAGTAGTACCCATAAAGAAATGCTCACAACTGCCATTTTTCAAATGGCAACATACTCTTTCCACATTGTCATGTTGAAAAATTATGTATTATCAGATTACTCGAATGAAAAGATCTGAAGAATTCCGAAAGGAACCAGAAATACAATTAGGTTTCAATATAAGTGTTCTCAAAATTGAACATTCTTCAACGAAGGCGGCTTTGAACATAAGAAAGCTAAACAAAAAAGCATAATTTGTCAACAAAGTGACAATTTGTTCTACTTATTCAATGCAAGAGAATTGTAACTTTTTGAAAAACATTCAGATGGCGCAAAAATATACTAGAAATGAAAAAGTAGATTCACTGCTAATTTATGGCGAGTGTAGAAAAAATGCAACTGCGGCTTGCATTCTTTACAGTGAACGATTCCCTCTCAGACAACGCCAACCAAGTAGAAACTATTTCGCACGTTTGGAAAGGCAATTCAAGATAGAACCAGATGACAATCTTCATGATCAGGATAGTTTTATTATTGATGAAGAGACGGAAACCAATGGTTTGGCTGTTGTTTATGCAGATCCCACCATATCACATGACCAATCGAACATGAATTACCAGCTGGACGAGAATTTTCTATTATTCAGAATGTACCACAAATTTTCACCTTTTTTTTTTAAATATTATTTTTTGTTTAGCTTCCCTAGGTTCAAGCCGCCTCTGTTTAAGAATATTCAATTTTGAGAACACTCATAATGAAACATCCCGTATCTTCGATTCCTTTCAGAATTCTCTGAAACTTCCAACACGATTATTCGGATAATGCATAACTTCTCAATACGACAATGTGAAAAGAGTATGTTGCCATTTGAGAAATGGCAGTTGTGAGCATTTCTTTATGGGTACTACTCCGTTTTGAGGAAATTTTTGATAATTGTTGGAAAATATGGTTGCTGCAATTACATGAGAAGCTCAATTTTCAGCTGTATTTTACCTCGAACCTTCCTCTCGTGAATGCTGACGCCGTTCGTCAGTTGTGATGATTTGAGTTTGATGTTCATGGCCAACTGTGTTCGATTGAACAATCAACTGTATCTTGGCCATTTTTCAACCGATTTGTGTGTTATCACAAATTGCGTGTTCTTTCGGTTAATGAAAAAAATTGTACAGGGTGTCATTTGAAATAGAAAGTTTGGGGTCACTTCCGGTTAAACCGGAAGTGGTGAGTTTTCGGTAATGGAGTCAAAATATGCGTATTCGAGTAATATATCGACGTACCAAATTTGAAACCTGTATCTTTAAAACTATAGAGAAATTGGGGGGCGTACCTCACCTCGTGGTCACCCGGTATATATATATATATATATATATATATATATATATATATATATATATATATATATATATATATATATATTATATATATATATATATATATTTATTGCTATGTTATGATGAATTGAAAAATTATAATTTTTTATTCAATTTTTTTTTTATTTATTTTGCTTTCAAATATTATTTTTGCACCTTGTTGGGCGACAATTGATATGGTTTGATAATTGAAAAATATAAATTGTTTTTACATAATAATGAAGCTAATAGTTTTCGTTATTCTTTAAGAGCCAAATTTATATGATTTAAATAGATATTTCTGCCCCTGTAATAATAATTGCCAGCAACGTCACTGTTCTCTCGTCACGCTACCAACATATTATTTTTCCTTGCCACGGCTAGACAACAGCTGGTACGCTCTTTTCTCAAAAGGTGGCCGGTTCAAAGCAATAGATACACTGCCACTGGTAACTAATTTCAGTTTATTGAATGATCTTTGTTATGTTAGTTGATCATTGTGAGAAAATAAACAACCAAATATCAAAAACAATTATCTCCTTTATTCAGGAAGACTTAAAATTACCTGGCCTACGAGAAATAACTCATACAAGAGTGAATCAAACAAATATTCACGAATAATAATGATAAATCAGATCATGGATAGATAAACAGAACCTCACTTTTCGTGAATATATAATTTTCTGTTATTGTTCAAAATAAAGTGAACTAGCGTTCTTCGAATGTGCAATTGGTTATTTGTGAAATAGTTCTGGACCGGAAATACACTATGAAAGTTTTTATACCTGGTTGGAACTGTTGGTGTTCAAATTATACCATAAAAACAGGAAGTCTCCTCTCTTCATTCGCTGTCAGGAATGCAAAACCAGTATCAGGAACGATATAGATGTGGAAATCAGCATCAGGATTCGTGGTTATATTATAGCATTAAGGTAATATTTGTTTTTGTTTCCCAAATGATGGAATTATTCCATTTTCTTCTTAATAAAATTTGTGCGTGCTATCTGCTTGGAAATATTTTTTCATCTTCCTCGAGGCTTTGTTTTCTGTCGCTTAGATACATCTTTTTCCTGTTGTTTTCCTATTTGAATTTTTTAATTCGCGCACTAAATTGTCACTTTTCACTGTTTATATTTATCTTACTCCATTTATATATCGAACTATTTTTCCATACTTATTACTATTTACAAATTCTAATAATAATTGCTTATGATACCCTCTCGTTGCTATTCTCTCACAATTTCTAACTTTTCACCTGACCATCTATTCTCTGATTGGCCATCTTTCATAAAGACGTTTGCTGTTCTCTCATTGGCTACTTTTAGTTAGCTACAATTTCATGTACAGTGTGTTTCAAGTTTATAAATGTGTTGATTTCCTTTTAGTCTTGCAAATTTTGTAAAATTTAGACTTTTAGTTGTCTTTTGAACAATTATGGGTTATGATAATTTTGACAGTGTATACAATTGATCGTTTTATCGTACTTTGACATTTTGTATCTATCCATATTATACAAAGGCTTATAAATAAATAGAACTTCAAAAGTTATTCAAAAAAAAATCTCTTGGAAACTGTTTTATAAATATATATATATATATATATATATATATATATATATATATATATATATATATATATATATATATATATATATATATATATATATATATATATATATATATATATATATATATACATACATATATACATATATATATATATATATATATATATATATATATACATACATATATACTATATATATATATATATATATATATAACAATGTTTCAAATACAGTGACATTTCTATGTGGTGAGGTGCCACTTTAATGAACGATTTTGAATTCAGTATGATAGCACATTATTAGTCAAAATGCAAAATGTTATTTTCAATTCTCACTATCCAATTCAATTCCATGGCAAATTGATATTTTTCTCAGTTCGATTCCGAAAAAACAAAGGGCCATGGGAAATACGTCAGTCGAGAATTTCGGTCCTTGGAGATCTATCAGAAAAAAGAAATGAATGTTCTGAATTATGCAAAGAGCACTCAGGCTGTGTTAGTCGTGCTACATTCAATCTTCGTCGAATTCATCGATTCAAATGGATGCTGCGTAAGTTGAATTCACGTTCTTGATTCATTTATATTTCCAGTGCACTCGCTTGAGCATTTCAATGAAGATGATGTTTGTACGTTCATTGAGGTGTACTGTAAATACATTCCGTGGGTGCTGTGAAAAAAGTTTCAAGCGATTTTCAGAAAGTAACGAGTAACTTGTTTCGTAAACTTCTCCGAATTTTCCCGTATTCTGAATGTTGTCTGATGTAGCATTATTCGTTCCTGGTGATTATTCAAAACAAAATTTGCTCTTATTTGATTCAATCAGAATGGTTTGACCTCCAAATATTAGTGAATCAACATAAAAAACACTTTCAAAAAACAAAATATTCCAATGATTACATTATTTATTTTGAAAATCATTAATATACACTACAGGGTAAGTTCGGGTAGTTGGTCATAGTTTTTTCAAGGATCTATCAAAATAAAAGTAGAGATATTTCCATACTTATTTCTATGCATTATCAAAGTTTGAATATTCATCTTTGAGAAAATCAACGAACGTTCTTCTGAGACCAACCTTGGAATTATTATTTTTCAATTACTTGGTCATCTCTCCCGGGAAACCAGATGGCCAATACTAAATTGTGCTAAAAAATGTGCTGTGCTATAATTATGACCTTTATTCCTCACATCATTAATAAATGTTTAGCAAGTAGTTATTTATCTTCATCGTGGAAGGCTGTTGAAATGATCCCATTACCAAAAATAAAAACCCAGTAAATTCCAATGATCTCAAGTCCATAAGCATTCTCCCGACACTTTCACAAGTTGTTGAAAATATCATAGAGGATCAAATCAGTCAACTTTGATAATGATATTCTACCGCTGAGACAATCGGGGTTCAAAAGTGGATACAGGTGTACTACTGCACTTGCTGGATTTGTTGATGATATTTTGACGGCTAAAGATCGTGGCGAAATATGTAATTTGATAGATATATGATGGATTATACGAAAGCGTTTTATAAGATGAACCACAAAACTCTGAGAGCCCTGCCACACTATATTGGATTTGATAACACAGTTCGTGTTATGTTTTCGTCATCTTTGGAAAATAAAATTCAAATTGTTGAAATTTATAATCAGCTTTTCACTCTGTTGCAATTGAAATCAAGAGTACCACAAGGAACTATTCTTAGACCTTTACTGTACTCTGCTGACTTCACTAGTTCTCTACAGTGGTGTAAACATCATTCTGCAGACGATACACAGGTAGGTATACTTTCGTTTGGATGTCAAAATATATATGAATTTGTTGCACACATTAATTCCAATTTAAGTGCACTACTGAAGATCATTCTCTGACACTCAACCCTAGAAAATCTGCTGCTCCACGGTTTCGAAAAGAGGAGGTGAGATATTGAATAACATAGTTTTGAAAATAGCAGAATAAAAAATGCCGTTTAAGTCAGGATTCGAAAATTTGGGTCTAATTATGGACTCCAACTCAAGATTCAAATACGTTGCAAAAAATCAAGAAATGCTTGTGGTTTCTTGAAGTTTATATTCACACAAAGACACTTTCTTGATTCAACTACTAGAAAAATAATAAGTGGCTCGCTTGGTCTCCCACATAATCATTGTGATGTTGTAGCGGGTCTTGTGGTCATTATTGATATGGCGACAAATTGTTACTCTATTTTCCCTCGGGTAATTCACTCAGAACAAGAGACTCATGTGGGAACTGGCCCTAATAGATTCATACAGTGTGATGTTGAATATCATTATTGTGTGATCATTTTCCTCATTTTTGGACGCCACTCAGTAAAACATAAAACAAGAAAAATAATCTACTATAACTGAGAACTTGAAGATTAAAACGTATACATAAATTATGGGTTTATTCAGAAATCAACCTCTGGTTGCTCATAATGTCAAATGTATTCCCAATTATCACGATAATGTGGTGTCCCACATTATAAAAATCACAATTAGATTGATTTGTTGAAAATATGAACAGGATGTTCATAAAATCAGATGTGGAATCATCTGCGACTGAAAGATAAACTTTAGTCACTATCTTCCATCGTCAAGATAACCTCAATGTTACGAATGATTTCTGGTGAGTACTCTCTTTTGGAAAACATTTTTCTTTGCCTCATTCATCTTTATGAATTCTCAATTGAGACTGTAATAGAAAATCAAATAACTATCTGAATGGAAATGCAAATTTTCAATTTTAGAGTTTTTCTTTTGAGTTAGGGCCTTTTTAGAATATCTATCAGATGTAGTTCAATGTCCAGCGTGGCTTTAGCCGGGAAAGTAGTTGTTTTCTGTTAGACATTCACAAAAAATAACTTAATTTCAATCGTGGATTTTTCAATTCACAGAAAAATATTTCTATCAATATTCAATTGAGAATGTTTCCCTTTTCAACACAATTAGATATTCAAGTGAAAAATGGTTTTCGATATTTTCTCTACTGTACAATCATTGGGTTCCTTTTCGATACAGGCGTTTTCTCGCATTTAGAATAAGGCTGATATGTGAACATCAACTTTATAAAAACAACGGTATCGGTACTATAATCATATATACAATTTTACACTGTTGAGAAGGTTTATCATGTAACGATATATCTGTTACATTTCTTATTTATATGCTCAGGGATTTATTTTACTCCAATCCCTATTGAAAATCTTGGCGACATCTAGCCGTGGGCGGTGAAACAATCATTACGGCTAAGAAGAAGAGCAAGGGGATCTGACAGTACGATGATATTTAAGGCGATGTGCATGGCATTCTATTCCTTTTTTCTGATCTTTCGGCAATTAAGATATATGATTTTCTGAAGCTCGTCGGCCATCAATTGATAGAGTAGAATATGCCATGTTGAAATAATTTATTAAAAAGAGCTTTTTCCTTTCTCCGCGAATATGATTTCGAATCAGTGAGTTGTGAGTGATATCAAGGAGGTACGTATTGGAAATGATGTTTGGACCAATTATATTTTAAATATGTCACATTCAAATAATTTTAAAGAGAACCTCAGATAATTTTTCACAAAGGAAAGGAAGTTATCTACATATTTTGTATAAGAAAACAGTGATTAGATTTATTCAGGTCAATCTGACTGAAAATAGCAGTGTCGTTCACTATATATTTTTGAAGAATTCTGTCAGGATTATGAATCCCACATGTATATATTTTCCATGAGTTTTTATACATCTTTGGTATGGTCCCATATTTGGTGATAATAATCACCGAGCTGTGATTTTGATGTGGTTGAAGTGATCATATATATATATATATTTCATTTATAAATTTGGTACTTGGAATTTGGAATTTCCTTTGAATTCATAGAAACCTTTTTGAAGAAGTATTTGACGGCTGGTCAAACATTGATTCTCATATATCTTTCTTGAATATCGCTGAAATTGAAGTCATTTTCGTATATCATAGTCAACAAACTTGATTGTGCCAAATTCTGATTTTTAATTCTTGATAACGTATAATCTTGGTTGCTCAAGATTAGAGAAAAAATCATATTTTCCATATATGAAGCAAAGATCAATTCATAAAAATTATTAAAATAATTCTTCAATTTCAGTATTGGATATTACTCATTTGTATACTCAATTAATTTCAAGTTGATGAGATCACACTCAATTGTAACAACAATGAGTTGAGGAGTGCATTGAAAATATTCCAAGTTTCAAGAAGTAGAATTTTTGTATATCAAATTCTGACACAAACAATATTGTTTTTCATGTTAAATCGCTGAGAACACACTCGATGGAACAGAAGCAGATGCTTGTGTCTACCTGATCGGTCGCCCAGCAGCTATAAGTACCCCCTTATTGCGAGCCGTAAAGTCTAGCTAAGTGCTACACAAAAATACAATCAAGGTACATCGACATCGATGAACCGACAGGTTCAGCAGACAAAAACTTTATTAGTTTCATTGCGTTGGAATTTAAATTCATTCAATGTTAAAGAATTGGAAGATATAAAAATTTGTAAATAGATTGTTATAAGTTGGTATTTGTTTTATTGCTGTAGGTATTTACAGAAGGAAAGTTATTCGATTTGCAATCATTATTGAATAGGGTTTTGGATTTTTGTCCTAGTTTAAATAAAAATTCTGGCGTCCATTCAAATTCACAATTTCTAAAACTTTGCTTGAAACATAAAAAATTTGAAACTAGCAAGGCGGTCTGGGTCTGGGCATTCCATTACAACAATTAACTCAAATCTTATTACAATCAATAAGTACAGTTATGTAATATAGGCCATAGAAAACATATGACAACAAAAATATGGGTATTTCCCAACTTTGAAATATTACACACTGGTGCATTATCAATTATGTTTATACCTTTGAAGAAAATCAACACAATGAAGTTAAATCGAATATAGTGATAAATTCATACACAATGTAAATAAACAATGGAATTAAAAATCGACAACGCAATTTGTACCAACAACGCAATGTGTACAAGCACTTTAGCTCAAAACGAGTTACAAAAAATATTCCAGAACAGTCTGACCTTAACAATTCTGGGGTGGTAATAAGTGTTCACCGACAGTGCTACTAGTCTGGATGTCCATAGGAACATTGCAAATCAGCCCGTTGGTAGGACACATCAGCTTTCTGAGTTGTCTATGTGACCTCCTGATAGTCCTGAACCATTAATTGATTTGCTTGTAGGTACCATTATCAATTGACCGTTACCGGGAACCAAGAATCAGGGACCAAGAACCCCATAATATTCATACGATTTGTACCTGACTGATATAACTCATTTGTACTTTCTGGTTCCGTAGCTCTAGACTTGAATATCAAAGTTTGTTTGAATATTCTTGATCATGCTTTATAACAAAGTAAACGAGCTTAGAATCGAAATTGCTAGAGGTTAATGGGAGTTCATACCAATGAAATATTAAAATCTTAACTGTAAAATTATTTCTGTTGGTGATTTATTACCTTCATTCAAAGAAGGAAGGGTGTTTCAAATATATAGAGGAATTTACACTTTGAATCCATCAATTATCAAAGTTGGCTTGTGTCATGCTCCATTAATAACTCGTGGTGTGAATCTCGTGCAGAACCATAATTATTTCCAACCTCGTGAGGAGTGTAATTGCATTCATATAGTTACCATCAAAACTATGTGTTAAATCATAACTACTGGAAACTGTATTCAGATCTCCACTTGTATTTTCTCAAAACTACTACCAGAAGAGAAAAACTACAAGGTTGGCTTCGCCATCACTTTCACAGCGAAAAGAAAACCCTTCGTCCGGAAATCTCCTTCACTTCAATTCCCTCACTCGAGAACCGGAAGTTCAAATTTCGTGGGTAATTTGAATTCACCTCTCACCATCCTTTTCATATTTGAATAATTTTTTCCAATCTATCGAGAAGGAAAAAGACAGAGTATATTTGATGACAATACTTATAATCTCAATCAGCTGTTTTGACGTCATGTGGTCATCCCAGTTAGTTACACCTACGACTAGTTTCCTATAACTTATCGATAGGCAACCACTGATACTCGCCTCACTAATGCTGGTGACCAAGAATTGATATCTTGCCATCATCATTCTCAAATAGATCTACGATGTAATGAGGAGAATTACTCCAGAGGTATAATACAAAAAACAGGGCCCGTTATATTTACTTTATACAAAATTAGGTAGATGAAAGAGTTTTTGTTTCTAAACTATAAGAATAATGAAAATTATATATTTATATGTGAGTCTATAGTATTAGTAATTCATATACAACTTGTAACTCATACTGCTCCGCAGTGTAAACGTTACGATGTGATCGATGTACCCTGTATTGATGATATAGATACCAGGCGTATACAAAAAGTATAAAATTTCTGTGTCAGACTGATCTGTCGAATGAAGAAATGTCAAAGTATCAGAAGTAATTTTCAGGAAATCAGTTAGTTCATTATCCTTGTGTTCCATAGAATATTATATAGCATGGTCCAAACTAGCAGATTTGTCTATAAAATACGTCACCCACGTTGGTTTTTGCGATTTTTTGCGATTAATTCCTAAAATACTGATTTTTCACAAAAAATGTAATAGTACTTTTTTGTAGATATGCATACTAGCAAGGAAGGAGGATATAATTATCATTTTTCTGATATATGGTTATTTTCAAGGAAACAAAATGAAATTGAAACAAAACAAAAAAGTATTCTATATGGTTCAAGGAATGAAACGCCACTAATGTGCTCCACGTTTTTCGAAAATAAAAAACAAGCTTGGGTTTCACGCAGTATTTCAGGGAAATAGGATATTTCTGCCAATATAACCTATAGTTTCCATTTCATGAGTATCAAAGACCTTGAAATTCAATTTTATAACTCATCTTTGTTTATATCTTGGGGGATATTAATTCTTCATGAAAATGATTTTGTAAAAATATATTATATATATATATATATATATATATATATATATATATATATATATATATATATATATATATATATATATATTTATATATATTTATATATATATATATATATTTATATATATTTATATATATATATATATATATAAGCAAAAATACAATCAATAATTGAGGATAGTCAGCATCAGTCAAATATGTATTTATAGTAATTTTATAATTGGCAGAGTCTTATTTTACCATCAGCCTTCAAGACAATAAGTAATGGAGATATTAATTATTCCGATTACACATATTCTCAAGTTCTGCGCTTACTACATTCCCATTAACGAATGAAACGAGCTTGGGTTTATGAAAACAGGTTCCATTGATTTATCATATTCTAACCTCAATTTATAATCTTCATAGAGGTTCGTTAATGAATAATTTCAGTAGCAGATTTCAAAACATCAACATCACTGTATTGAGTAAATCTCTACCAAATAGTAGATCTCCAACAACGATCAAATCACAATTCTTGGTTGCGTCATCCACAGTTACATCTAAACGTAGTCTACCCGTCGAATTAATGATATTTTCATCATGTTTGGTAGATTGAGAACAAATCTAAAAAGAACTTTCCGCAAAGATAGGTATGCAAAATAAACTATTTCCAGTATCAAATGCCATTTCCAACAATTTATCATTTAACAGAGTATCGACAAAATCTGGGTGAGATCTGATATCAGAATGATCAGTAATGGTAAACATTTCGATGGCGTCATTTTCGCCCTCAGTTTCGAAATTTCCAGTTGTGATAGAATTATTTTCGTTCACTAGATTGTAGATTGTATGGGGGTCGATATTTTGTACATTACCCTTCATCTATTCGAGGTTCAGGATTCCGAGATCCTTTACGTTCATCAGTTTCCTGGGAGCTAGGTTTCTGATGTCTGAGGGCGTTATCGAAACCCCTTCGAGGAACTTGAACCTTCTGCAAAACAATGCTTGGTAGTTGTAAAGCAGGTGTCCTGCAGTTTCAGCGAAGTTCTTGCAGTAACGGTACAGTTCACTGTTCGATCTGACCATTTTTTTGAGGTGATACCTCAGAGGACAATGACCAGTGAGCAGTCCTGTTACCAGTTTCGAGTCTTTCTTGTCCAACTCGAGAAGCTGTTTTGCTTTCCTTGGCGATGGTCTCAGAAGCCTTTTCGTTTGTCTTTTTCCTAATACCCCATTCCAGCGGCAAAGTACTAAAATTAAGGTTTTTTATAGCAAGCGAAACGAACTTTGGGTTTACTTGCACCTATTTCTTGCTTCATATCTGGTTTCATCCAAACTTCTGACTTCTTTCGACCTTTGTATTTTTATTTACTTCCATTGATCCATATATCTAATTCAATATCACATTAATTCCAGGAGTTCATTCAGCTGCTTCTTTTCTGGCTCTTCAGAAAGTCCGGTCGAAATTCGTCCGAGGTTCATACCAACTACGAGCTCATCCCTCAGAGGTCAGATGATAAATGACCAATCCTTCATTTTGACGCCTGTTATCTAACTTTGGTGTACCAGTAATAAACATTGCAGCAGACTAACTTCAACCATCTCTTCCTTTTTGGTTGATGCTACCGTGGATACAGCTTTGAATTATTTATTAGCAAGGACATATCCAGGGCGGTTGTTCAGCTGCTGGCCTGTCTCATCCATGTTGAAGATGGGATTTGGATGCCAGCATTCCAATAATTGTGACTTCTTTGAGTAGTATGATACCTCATTGAAAACATAGATCCGAAAAGCGTTGAGATCTGAACGGGGGCCAAGTTCAATAGCAGTTCCTCAAATCATAGCTTTAGGAATGTGCAACGTTCTTCAATTGATTTAACAGAAAATTTGTTAAGTTCTTGGATGTTGATGAATTTAGTACTTGGCAAGTTTTAATAGTCAATGAATCACCTTTAACGTGGAATAAGCTTGAAATTTTGATTTGCCAATTGATTCCTTCAGTACTACAAAGAATTTAGTTGGATGTGTTTCATATGTTTATCGACCTTGTTAGCGTAATTTCCAACTACAAGCAAATTCTTGCGCACAATTACGGTTTTCCGGTAGTCCCGAGCGCCACCTTCTATTTATCGTGGAAAGGACCACTTGCTCCTGGCAGCCTCACTGAGAAAACAACACCCCCATAGGTCACTGCGTTTCTGTTAAACTCAACGTGGCCAGAAAGGCAGATTTTACTTGGCCTTAGTACCTGGGAGTCAGCTGCATAATAGATAGTTCTACTCAAATCAATAAGACTAAAGTAAAAAAAAAAACAACCCTAATCAAATCCGAACAACTTCATTTATAGTTATTCTAATATCAATTGGTACGGCAATAAAAATAAGAGCCCTACGAGGAGTGTTCATATGCACTGCCCAGCAAACGGGAAATTTATATACTACCAGTGTTTCCACTTTCAAAGCATTCCTGGTTTAATCATAAAAAAGTGAAGTGGTGTGGCACTATAGCTGCCCAGATTATTAGTAAAGGCGCTATCAAATATATTTGAGGAATAAAAGCTGGACTAGCTGGATTGGACATCTGTTATCTGAAGCCGCATGATTTACCCAATTCACAATATTCCTTAATCAGTTGGTGAGTTTAGGAATTATCCATTGAAAATAATTTCATCAATGTGGCTTTCTGGAGACCTTCCGAAACAAATAATGAAATTCAGTTGATATAACATGTGTCTACTTCACATGGGGTGATCAATTGCTATGATTGTAAAATAACATACCACTGAAAAATAATATACCGACGCCTATGTCAAGGCGGCAATTGGAAAGAGAAACCCTTCACGAAACTTTTTATGTCGGTCCAATTGGGATTAGAAATACTATACAAACTTTCATTTAGTTTCACCTGTCCCGGTGTCTGTAATAAAATCTTGCAAGTTAAATTTGTTAGCAAACGAGATTTGTGTTTATGCTCTGATTTGACTGAAATTTGGTATGTGGGAGTTTTTGGGGTCGAAGATCATGAATTTTCTGTGAAAATTTATAAAATCAAAATGGTGGCCCCAAGGCCTTGGTGTGGCCCCAAGATGGCCGACGATCTCTGTAATTCTGGTCCGATTCGATTCAAAATTGGTATGTGGGGGTTTTCGGGGTCGAAAATCACGAATTCAGGAAATCAATATATAATAAAAGCGGGGACGGGGTGTTAAGCTTCAGATTCGCACCAGTATGAAAGCTCAATGTAGGGCGAAAAACAGCAGTTTCTCAAGATGAAAGTGTTAGACAGAAAAGCAGGAGTCCAATGAAAGCTTACGGGCGGTCAACTACGAGACAGGTAGGCAGTTCACAAAGTTTCGTGTGGACGGGGTGTCTCAGTTTATTTTCGGCTCCATAGAAAAGTTTCTCAAAGAGCGGCTTTGATTCCTACTCATACCCCCTCCTGCGCGACTGTTATTGGAGTGAGTCTCCTGAACTTCGGCACAAATGTCGGTCTTTCCTATTCCTATTTGTATCCTGCGCAACTAATATTGGAGTTAGTCCCCAGAACTGCGACTAAGCTGACAGCTTTTATTTTTTGGGTTTGCAATAAACTCAAATCCCAGTCTTTTCTATTGGTATTTCTATCCTACGCAAATGTTTGTAGAGTGAGTCCCTAGAACTACGACCCAACTGAGAGCTTTTATTTTTCCAGCTAGCTATAAACTCAAATACCGGTCTTTTCTATTCGCATTTCTATCCTGCGCGATTTTTAGTGTAGTGAGTCCTCGGAACTGCGGCCCAACTGATAGCTTATGATTTTTTCGATTGATCACAAACTCCAATCCCGAGCTTTTAATTTTTCCGGCTGCTTCTCTACGATAGATTATGCTCACCGGTTCTGGGAGATGTAGTCAGCACACGTTTACCAAATCACTAATATTTGCTTGGTAGCTACTAGACTATCCAGAATAGTACTAATCTTTCTATCGCGATATGAAGTGAACCTCAGTCAATTTTCCTCTCTCCTAATTATTTTACGCTCATGCGCGGACCCGTAGTTCATGGACTTACGAATTGCAAGATAACTATACCTTGGTCACTATTATAATTACCGACCGAATATTTTCCTGTCTGGTCGTCTAGTAGTTGGTGTCGTCAGGCTTCGGATGGTTGCTGGTGGGAAGGTGGACTACAGTTCGGCTCAATAACTGATTCTATCAATCTCTTCTCGTGGAGATCCCAAATACTTGCCCACTCTTCTATTCGGCTGGGCCGACGCAGTTCTGCCCCTTGTGGACTTATATAATATATTATCTTCTAATCGGTAGTCGGAGTGACTTATCTGGTGGGTGATGTCAGGTCTCTATTGGCGGTGCATAGCGTGATTGGCGGACGATCGTTTGGACCACTGCTTCTCGGAATTTCTTTTTCGCAGAGATTCCAAATAAATATCCCTCCTTATGGTCCTACCAGTCATGAGTTCATCAACTCAGATTATTCCTCACCTGAGGAATCAGTGTGACGTAGTTGGCTGGGTAAGGTTACTCTTCGGGTGACGTAGGTAGCGGCGAGTGCTCCGAAACGGCCATGTGCTTCTTTAGTCGGCCGGTGTAAAACGAATGAGTAGAAGACAAGATGAATCACTTGCGCTATTTATGAAAGAAATTGTCAAATTGTCTTGAAATGCCAAAAAATGCTGTCATTCGAGATTTCATTCATAAAAGTCAAGAAGTGGTGGGATTCTGATGTGGCCAATCCCGAACCAGAATAGCACGTCTTGTGACAGACTGTACTCATCTGAAATGAGAAAACGCTTCGGGTATTTTCGTATCTGTAAGATAAATACAATTATTATGTTATTGGTGAGCATTAAATATATCAACTTAACAGACTCTGTTATCGAAATCAGTCAGAAAATTTATTTTGAGGTCTCTCTAATTGAAAGCTCCACATTGTATGTACCTATAGTTTTTTGGTGATCACTGCATTTATAATGCATTTGATGTATTAACTCATTGACAATCAGTACATTCCATTGTTTATCATTTCTGTCCATATTCATTGTGGAATATAAGTTGACTGTTAATTATGAATATACAATACACGGGGAAATTTATTCAAGTGATGATATCGGAATTGATAAATATGTGTGTGGTAGTAATTTCAACCATGAAAATATTTTGAGAAACTTGACATACTCGTGATGGATCCACACTAGGTCAAGTGAGTGGGTTACCTTCGGCCCTCCACTACGACCCATGAGTATCTATCGTGGGTTACACCAATTCATATCTCACCAAATAAGTACAGTTTCTATACGAAGCCGATTAGTTTACCTGGTTACTGATCTTTCAGGTCCGATGGCAAGAGTGAGGCTCTGCCAAACGTCGAAAACCTCATTCTGTCCGCGGCGGGCAGGCACAAAGTATGTGCTTCTCTGTTTCGTCATCTTCAAGACGAAGACGGCATACCGGATTTTCCATCAGTCCCAGTCTTGACATGTGGTGATTCAGACAACACGGGCCAGTAAGTAGGCCTACTGTCATTCCTACTGGAGCCTAACAATTGTTTGTTCACGTTTTTCGCAGGATTTATAAATGCCTTGGAATGGACCAATTCTGGTATGTCACGCCAGAAGTCTGATACTCTTCTTGAAGTCCAGTGTTAATTTGGCGAAGCTTGGGGAGACGCCAAGTGCGGGTTCTGGTCCGATAAAACTTTTTGCGGTACCCTCTTTCGCCTCACTGCCTTCCATACCGAAGTGGCCAGCAATCCAGACCAGAGACAGATTGTAGATATTCCTACTGGGGAAAGTATTTTTCACACTTCAATACTAACTTGGACGTTAATCGGCAGAGCCGCTTGACTGTCCAATTTTTTTTTGTGTGTGAGATTGGTTTTTTCCAGTTTCTCTGCACATAAATCAATGGCGTGAATTTCCGCCTGGAATACGGTCACGTAGGACCCCAGGCAGGTGGTCTGGATCTGGTCCGATAAAACTTTTTGCGGTACCCTCTTACGCCTCATTGCCTTCCATAACGGAGTGGCCAGCAATCCAGACCAGAGACAGATTGTAGATATTCCTACTGAGGAGAGTATTTTTCACACTGCAATACTAACTTGGACGTTGATCGGCACGAGCTGAGTGCTTTCAGAGCCGCTTGACTGTCCAATATATATTTTTTTTATTTGTGTGTGAGATTGGTTTTTTCCAGTTTCTCTGCACATAAATCAATGGCGTGAATTTCCGCCTGAAATACGGTCACGTAGGACCCCAGGCAGGTGGTCTGGTTCTGGTCCGATAAAACTTTTTGCGGTATCCTCTTTCGCCTCATTGCCTTCCATACCGGAGTGGCCAGCAATCAAGACCAGAGACAGATTGTAGATATTCCTTCTGAGGAGAGTATTTTTTACACTTCAATACCAACTTGGACGTTGATCGGCACGAGCTAAGTGCTTTTAGAGCCGCTTGACTGTCCAATCATTTTTTTTTATTTGTGTGTGAGATTGTTTTTTTTCAGTCTCTCTGCACATAAATCAATGGCGTGAATTTCCGCCTGGAATACGGTCACGTAGGACCCCAGGCAGGTGGTCTGGTTCTGGTCCGATAAAACTTTTGCGGTACCCTCTTTCGCCTCATTGCCTTCCATACCGGAGTGGCCAGCAATCCAGACCAGAGACAGATTGTAGATATTTCTACTGAGGAGAGTATTTTTTACACTTCAATACTAACTTAGACGTTGATCGGCACGGGCTGAGTGCTTTCAGAGCCGCTTTTTTTATTTGTGTGTGAGAGTGGTTTTTTCCAATCTTTCTGCACATGAATCAATGGCGGGAATTTCCGCCTGGAATACGGTCACGTAGGACCCCAGGCAGGTGGATCCACACTAACGACAATAACAAAGGACGTTTGCTAATAATAAAGATATCATGATGGAGCAAAACATGCTTTTATGGAGTAATAATTTCATACAATTACTACATTTGGCTTTCAAACAAATAATACGGAAGATACAATCTTTCACTTTCTGAAAAAGCATATTCTAGTATAAACTTGAAGGAAGTGAGCGCTGCAGAGTTTTGTGATATGTCTTGAGCTTTTGACTGTGTCAATCAGGAAATACAGTATCAACGTATACAGTGCTTCTCAAAAGTCTCCTCCCCCCCTCTTATTTTTGGAACGATTATTCATAAACAGGTGAAATTTGGGAAGTGAATATGAAAGGTTGTAAACTTCCCTACTAGTGACGATAGATGACGACATCGTCGAAGATGACGTCACAAGGCCATTGTGACCAATAATTTTAAATGGAACCCTACGGCAAGCGACACCTCTTTTAGAAGGTATCGTAACAACCTATTCAGTGAAACTAATTTTGTTTGTGTTAATGGCAGTTTTGGTAACCCGCTTTCAACAAACGCAAAGCTGTGATGAATTGAATCAGTTAATACTAAAATTCCAAATTCAAGCTCCTCCTCTGGATAGTTGTCAAATAAGCTGACGTTTTTGTTAGTCTCCCTAATTCGACGTTTTTGTAATTGTCCAAGTTTTTGTACATTTAATAATTTGTGTATTGTTGATCGAACGTTTAACTGTTTTAGCAGCTTTTGGTACTTTTAACATTTTTGTACATTTTAATAATTTGTTAAACTGTTGTGAACCGAACGTTTAAGTGCTTCGAAGAGCGAAATGGTACGTGCTTTAGGTGATGAAGTAGCAGCGATCCTAATTCTTGGTGAAACTGGACAAAATATTCATGCAGCAGAACGCATTTTCAATGAGAGGTTTCCCGATCGCCCCGTTTCGAGGACTTATTTAAGGGAGCTTCTTAGTAAGTTTGAAACAACGGGTAGTATCAATGATGCGAAACGATCTGGCAGACCACAAATTTCTGATGAGAAAAAAATTGATATACTGGCAGAAGTAATAGTTAATCCTACTTCTTCAACAACTCACGTTGCATCTACCTGTGAAGTCAGTCGAAGTACAGTACACAGGGTGTTGAAAAAAAAGAAATTTCATCCATACAAATTGAAAATGGTTCATCAACTCTCAGACGAAGACTAGAATTTTGTGAAAATATGGAAACTAAAATTAACCAACAGCCAGACTATGTCAAAACAATTTGTTTTAGTGACGAAAGTACTTTCAATCTAAATGAAAATGTAAATACACAGAATGTGAGGTATTGGAGTGTCGCAAATTCTCAACTGTTTCGTGAAACACATACCCAATTTCCCCAGAAGGTGAATGTTTGGGCAGGTATCCTGGGAAACCACATCGTTGGGCCTCTTTCTTTAAATACTAATTTAACTGATGAGGTTTATCTGGAGCTGTTGCAGAACTGTTCCAACAGGATGGTGCTCCTCCACACTATTACGGTGTAGTAATACGGTAATTGGATGTGGAGTATCGTGGTAGATGGATTGGACGACGAGGTTCAACGGAATAGCCAGCTCGATCACCGTCCCTCACACCTTTGGATTTTTTTCTGTGGTGGTACCTTGAAGCGAAAGTTTACGCCACTGAACCTGACAATATTGACGTTTCAAAACAACGTATTGTTGCAGAATGTGAGGCTGTTTCCGCAGACACATTTGCGGAAAAGGTAAAGAATATGAGATCACCCAGTATCTTCACGAAATTTTTACAGGTGCTTCGAAACATGGTAAAAACAGTAAAGCAATCGAAAATTTTGCCAAAAGGGGAAAAGAAAATACTGAAATTCAATGCGTCATACATATTGAGCATATGAATGATAAGTATTACAGCATGAAATAACGATCTGATATCTGTGTTTAAAATGCAAAGTATGTTTCACCACGCTTCTTGATAGTGATTATAATTTTGAAAATTAAGCGTGAAGTTGATGTGCCGCATTTAGAAAGTTACCAAACATATCAAATAATGTCACTTCAGATTATTTTGTTTTAAGTAATTTTAAACTGGACCAAGAAACGCCTTCGGCGTGTCTCGGCCAGGCATACAAGAGAACATCCAATCAATTTCTTACGTAAAAAGAAGGAACATAACCAATTGGCTAACCTTGTTCCCAAGTTGAATGCAATCTAATCAACCTTACAAGGCGACGCTTCACTCCGCTCGCGAACATTTCGATCAAATCAATTTCTAACATAAAAAGAAGGAACACAACCTAACCTAACTTGGCTAACCTTGCTATCCAAGTTGAATGCAATCCAATCAACCTTATAAAGCAACGCTTCGCTCCGCTCGCGAAAATTTCGATCCAATTAATTACGAAAATCCGGATTGGCCAAATTCACTTGAATAGTTGGCAACGTGGCATGTCCATAAAACGCCAAGATCAATACAACCACCAATAATTGATTTTTGACAGTTCATGTGAAAAATTTAATGAAACATAATCGGAGTTTTTTTATGTCTTTATTGATCATCAAGAGATTTTAATATTATTTAAACGTTAAATGAGTGTACAGTTAATAGTTCAGTGCAAGAAGCTATTCTTTATATCAGTTTGCAGTTTCCAAAAGTGGCATTCCATAACCTCTATTTATGGACCTTCTGGGGCCCATATCTCCTTAAATTATTTTTTCCGCGCTAAATTTTCAATTGCTATACTGTTTTTATCGTCTTCTTAAGCTCCTGTGAAAATTTCGTGAAGATACTGGGTGATTTCATATTCTTAACCTTTACCACATTTGCAAAAGTACGAGAAGAGTTTAAAAATAGGATATTCCACGGTCAGGAAGTAAATGGGGGTCTTTTCGAGCAATTTCTTTAAGTAGATACTGATTCTTAAATCTGTAATTAATATCATACTGAATGGAATTTAAATTTTAATGTTTATTAATGAGCCATTGAAACTGCCATAAACACAAACAAAATTAGTATCATTGAATAGGTTTTTTTGAAACCTTTTAAAAAAGGTGTCGCTTGCCGTAGGGTTCCATTTAGAATTATTGGTCACAATGGCCTTGTGACGTCATCTTTGACGATTTCGTCATCTATCATCATTCAATGGCCTTGTGACGTCATCTTTGACGATTTCGTCATCTATCATCATTAGTAGGGAAGTTTACAACTTTCAATATTCAGTTTCCAAATTTCACTTGTTTATGTAAAATCGTTCCAAAAATAAAAGGGGGGGAGAGGACTTTTGAGAAGCACTGTGTGTCAGTTTTCGTCAAATCGCTTTGGAAAAAAATCACCTGAGAAACATCGAACAGTTATCTGATTTTTCATTTTTGACAGACATTTGTAAACATTGTGGTGAATTCTATTCGACACGATGCGATTTGTTCGTATTATTTCACGTTCGTGGCGCGAAGTTCAGATTTGGCATTATTTAATTAATATTTATCGTGGAATGAAATATATTGGTATCGGTAATCCTAATTCGCAGATCCAAACCCAACATGAATTATATTTCTACGATCTTTAGTGATGGGCTATACTAAGGGCTTTCGGTTGTCTTCATAACGGAAAAATAGTAACTTCGTTACAAACTCATAAGGCGCAACTCACACAGAACAGGTGCGTGATGGTGGCGTGGAACTGGCGTGGTGCAGCCGTGGAGCGGATGTATTACACTCAATCCACACAGAAGGGATACCGACATTTGTCATTTGTGAGTTACCTACATGTGAAGCGAAGTGAAAATGCTCTCGGAAAGGAGATACTGGGTACATACTTCGTGGTTAAATGAAGGAAAAACTAGTGGTTCGTTCAACGTTATGCGAGAGCTCCACATGCACGCTACCTGGTCTTGTGCACTTCTGTCACATCCGACGTCTATAGTCATATCAAGTTGCACTTCTTCGCAGAACTCTATATTCAATTGGAAATCGTCTGGCATGTGTCACTCGTCTGGGCTTCTCATGGCGTCGAAGCGACGTGGCAGTGGCGGGTGTCACCACGCCAGTGACACGTCACCTCTATCTGTATTACGGGTGTGAAAACAGCCACGGTTTTCTCGTCCACGGTTTTCGATCTGGCAACACTGCCTTTCGTATGCACGCGCTTCATTAGAAAGAACCGTTTTGTGTTCCCGATCAGTTCGCTAATTTCTTCTTAAACTGGGTAGGTATTATCATTAACGGAAGTTACATTCACCTTTTCCACGAACACTATGAGAATAGCCAAGTCACCATTTTAGCAAACTCAGCATTTCCATGGGAAGATTGCAGAGTCGACATTACTTGTTAGACATGATCTTCTCTCATTATTGTAGTTAGTCTAGATTTGATTCTTGAATTGTTCACATCCAAATATTTTTGTAAATGTATTTGAATGAAAGTTTTTTTTAGGTTATGATCCCGCATTAGGAAAATGGTGATCATATGTGATATATCAAGTGAGAAATTATATTTCCAAATTAAGCGGTAATTCGTATTTTGGGTGGGTCGGTGGATGTGTTCATCTTTAAATCGTTCGAAGGAAATTTAGGAAGGGACCCGCAAAAGTCGGGCCGTCAGAGAGGGTACAGAATTTTAAAAAAAATTCAAATATTCACTGAAACTTCATGAGGTGATGGCACGCAAAATGATCTCATACGTAATAACTTCATTTCCACACCCGCAAAAATTATTGTCGGGCCGTCACTGGGAGAACAGATTTTTTTGAAAAATTCAATTATTCACTGAAACTTTATAAGGCGATGGCACGCATAATGAAAATGATATTATACGTGATTACTTCATTTCCACACCCGCAAAAGTCATTGTCGGGCCGTCAGAGGGGTACAGAATTTTAAAAATTCAAATATTCACTGAAACTTTATGGGCATAATGAATGGGTACAAATGATTAATACTTCAACTTCATTTCCACACCCGCAAAAATCATTGTCGGGCCGTCAGAGGGGGTACAGAATTTTTTGAAAATTCAATATTCACTGAAATTTTATAAGGCGATGGCACGCATAATGAATGGGTACAAAATTATCTTATACATATCAACTTCATTTCCACACCCGAAAAAGTCATTGTCGGGCCGTCAGAGGGGGGGAAGGCTGTATCTTGAACCATATCAAACAATCTGATACTTACAATTGTGGTGCGTTCGTTATATATTTTTCTCACAACTCATTCATAATCGGCTTCTCACTGAAAATAAAAATATGGATAATTCAGGCACTCTATCAGAGACCTTTCATTGAGTATGTCTGATGATATGACAAAAAAATGCCTTATATGTGGTTTTAAATGTTTAGAAGAAAACATAGGGGTAGTTGAAAAATGTTTTCGATTTTGCCATATCAAATGTAACATGGTTGGTGATACATGTCCTCTATGTAGTGAATTGGTACTCAGACAATGAATAGAGGGTGGAAAACTAGTTTATAAATAACTAACACAAGACTTTGTTACACGCACTTGCACGTTGAAAAAAGAGAAATGAAAACCTGTACTTTTTGTTGAATAAAGTTTTTTTTAAAACCTACCACAAAGGAGATACAGTTTGTTGAAAAAAACCTCTGTGAGAACTCCAATTTTCCAAATTTCCCACAAGCTGGTAACCAAATCCTATTCCTGTATGCACTACGTTGAAGTACATGAGATTACTTTTTTTTATATATCAATCATCCATATCGGTTGTGTGATACGGCAGTTGTGGCCATTTTAAGTTATTTTTTTTACTTCTTTATTCTATCTCTGAGTGAGAGTGTTTGTGTATGCAGAATTTGATTTGATTTGGGAAACCATTTGTTAGACTGTTAGCTTTCATCAAATGGAAATTTCATATTGTATAAATTATATTCAATCTAAGGAGACCCTTCCAAACTAAATTTAATACGGTTTGTTTAGATTTAGAAATGTTCATTTCCCATCCCATGTCTGGAGTTTTGTTTTGAATATTAACGGCGCTCTGACGGAGCCGCCGGCGTTGTCCATTGAAATCGTGCAGGTGTCTTTCTCAATAGTCAGTGTTATAGTATTATTCATTTAGATTTGTTTTGTACACTTTGTATTTATTTCAATTTCTTGATGTTACTGGGGATATTGATAATTAGAGTAGGGTTTTGACAAGTAATTGATAAAAGTCAATATCCAAATTGTAAAAACTAAATAAAACTCAATTTCAGACAGAGTTGGGTATTTATTATATAAAAAGAAGCCAGTGCTTCAACAATTCTGGTCCTTCGAGCTAAAGAGATAACAATTTGTTGGAAAATAAATAAAATGTCCACAACCGAAGTGAGGAGGAGTAAGAGAGAAAATAAAGGAATACCGCCATCCAAGTACACAGAAGGATCGCGGCATGAAGAGAAAGAACGGTCCAAAGTACCGTCAAAGTCCAAGAAAACTAACACAAGTTCATTGCGAAGGAAGAAACTACAGGCCGAATTAGAAGCGGAAAAACAATTAGCTGAAATCTCCAGGCAAGAACTAGAAATTCAGAAGAAGCTGATCCAGAAAGAATTGGAAGTGAGACAAGCTGAACTTGAAGAGAGTCAAGATCTGGGGTCTACTGAAAGCAGAGAATCATTATTGTTGATGGAAGAATTGAATCTTGGGGAAAATGAAACTGAATTACTCAATATGGATTTGGAAAAGATTCGTATACAACAATGGATCAATAATATTCCTTCGGTGCATACCTTTGCTGATAAATCCATATCCTTTAGTTCTAGGTCTGGTAGAGCTGAGAGTTTTGAAGTGGTGAAAGAGGTGCCGGAAGTGGAAGGAATGTATTCTGTCAAGATGTCCAAGGTAAACCCGGAGAAAAATAAAGGTGATGAAAATAAATTCAGTCAATTCATGGCAAGACAATCGTTGAATAAAGAATTGCCGATCTTCAGCGGAGATCCAAAAAATTGGCTTCATTTCATTTCTCAGTTCAGAGAAACATCTAAGGTATGTGGTTTCACTGACATAGAAAATATATCTAGACTTCAGAAATGTTTGAAAGGAAAAGCGCGAGATTCTGTGCAGGCTTTGTTGAATTTCACCAGTGAAGTTGATAAAATAATACAAATTCTGGAATCCCGATTTGGCAAACCGGAATTTATCATTCAGGATTTGATTTCTACGGTAAGAAAGTTTCCTGTTTTGAGAGAAGAAAAACTAGAGAACGTCACAGAATTTTCTAATGTTATACAAAATTTAACAGTCACTTTGACAAGTTTGAATTGTCAGTCACATTTGATGAACCCACAACTTCTTTCAGAAATGATTTCGAAACTTACTCCCAGTTTGAAATTGGAATGGGGTAAACGTGTGAACACAACAAAACAAATGGTTATACCATTATGGATTTTTTCTTCCTGGCTCTGTGAAATTGCAGATGCAGTAAGTTCCATTGCAACACTCGAATCTGAAACGGACAGGAGAAAGAGATTTGTATGTACTACCACATCTACTTCGGATGTAGGAAGAGACGTGATGTTCTGTGAGTATTGCAAAAAGAAAAATCACACATTGGTAAACTGCTTCTTTTATAAAAAAATTGATGTATTGAAAAGATGGGAGTGGGCTAGACAAAAAAAGATTTGTTTTTGTTGTTTGAGCTCTAGACATCATTTGAGTACATGTAAAAACAAAAAATCATGTCCCATCAGTGGATGTAATAAATATCATCATAGTTTACTTCACAATGATCGACGGTCATCATTGCAAGGGACAGCTCAAACAACAGAAATTGAAAACATTGATGAAGTATTAAGTCATTGCATTGTAGATAGAGGAGTGCTTCTGAGAATCGTCCCAATATTCTTTCTGGCCCGGAGGGTGAATACTCCACCTTTGCACTGTTTGATGAAGCATCTACTGTCACCCTGTTGAGCGAGCATGTTGCAGATAGAATTGGAGCTACTGGACAAGTGGACCTCTGAAAATTCGATGGACGAATTCGATCACCAATGAGGAAATAGACTCTAGGAGAGTAAGTCTGGGAATACGAGGAAAAAATGAAAATGAAAAGTTTGAGTTAGAAAACGTCAGAACGGTAAGATGTCTTGATTTGCCAATACAAACAATAGATTCTAAGTTGATGAGAAATTGGACACATTTGATTCAATTATCACCTCGTGAATTGAATTCTATGAGAAATGCTAAACCTGAAATGTTGATAGGTCAGGATAATATTGACTTAATAATTGCGAGAGAAGTCATTGAAGGAAAGAAAAATAACCTATGATATCCAAAACTAAATTGGGATGGGTTATTCATGGGAATACCTCTAGTATAAGAGGACGAACTGATGTAATATTTCACATCAGTGACAAAGATGAGAACTTTTGAGATGGTAAAACAATCATTTAAACTAGAAAACATGGGCATAAAGTTTCCTGAAAAAAGTTTAAAATCAAGAGAAGATGAAATAGCTTTAGAAATCATGGAAAAACGTCTAGAAAACTTGAAAATAAATGGGAAATAGGGCTTTGTGGAAAACAGATGACATAAAATTGCGGAATCAGAATTTAATGCGTTGAAAAGGTTAAAACTATAGAATCAAAATGAAAAAAGATAGTCGGTTTGCGAAAAGAGTATAGCACCAAAATTCAAGAATATTTAGATAAAGGTTATGCAAAACAACTTTCGAAAGAAGAAGTTGAACGTACACAAGACAAAGTGTGGTATTTACCACATTTTGGTGCAAATCCTAACAAAGCAGGAAAACTCAGGTTTGTCTTTGATGCGGCAGCCAAAATTAAAGGGATTAGTTTGAATGATTGTTTACTAAAAGGTCCCGATTTACTTAATAATTTACCGAGTGTTTTGTTCAAATTCCGAGAAAGAAATATTGCTTTTACTGGTGACATAAAAGAGATGTTTCATCAGGTCGTAATAAAACCAGAAGACAGAGACGCGCAGAGGTTTCTTTGGAGAAAACTCGATTGTGAGGGAGAGATCGGAGTTTATAGAATGAATGTGATGATTTTTGGTGCCGCATCTTCACCCCTCATGTGCAACTTTCATAATGAGAAAAAATGCTTTGCAATTCGGGAATGAGGCTTCAAGAGCGGTCGAAGCTATTTGTCATCGACATTATGTCGATGACTACTTAGATAGTGTCGACACCGAGGAGGAAGCGTCAGAATTGATAAATCGTGTTGTGGAAATCCATAAAAGTGGAGGATTTTTAATAAGAAATTGGATTTGCAATTCAAAACAGGTTATGAAAAATATTCCTAGTGAATTGAGAACAGGTGAGATGAAAGATCTTGATTTAGATAGTGACTTGCCAAAGGAAAGAGTCCTGGGTTTGTATTGGGATCCAAATAAAGACACGTTTGTATTCAATATATAATCAAACAAATTTCAAGATATTCTTCAAAGGAAACGAAAAGGCACAAAAAGGGAAGTATTGAGAATTTTGATGTCTGTGTTTGACCCACTAGGCTTTCTAAATAATTTTTCTGTTAAAGCAAAAATTTTGATACAGGAGATATGGCGATCCGGAGTCACATGGGATGAAGACTTAGCTGATACTATAAATGAAAAATGGATCAGTTGGCTGTTGGAACTAGAACATATAAGAGGATTTCACATACCAAGGTGCTATATATTTGATATTTTTCATTCAAAAAATACTCAGTTACTGTGATGCCAGTTCCAAAGTTTTTGCAGCCGTTGTTTATATAAGAGCAGAAAATCTCATTATGGCAAAATCAAGAGTTGCCCCTCCTTTGAAACCCATTTCAATTCCTAGGCTTGAACTTCAAGCTGCAGTGTTGGGAAGTCGATTATCAAAATTTATTCTAGAAAATCATAGCTTGAAAATCAACTCAACTTTTTTCTGGACTGATTCCAAAACAGTAATCAGTTGGTTGAGATCAGAGAATGCTTATAAATTCAAACCTTTTGTCGCTCACAGGTTAGTAGAAATAGAAGAATTGACAGACATTTCAAACTGGCACTGGCTTCCTACTGCAGAAAACGTAGCAGATGATGCAACAAGAGGAAACAAAATCATTGACTGGAGTGCAGAAAGCCGATGGGTAAGTGGGCCAAATTTCCTCAAGAAGCCTGAAAGAGAATGGTTTAAACAGGAAATATTTGAAATAGATTCCACAGAAATGAAAAAGAATTTATAGCTGTAACGCTACAGATACAAGAATCTGATTCCTTACCTGACATCAAAAGATTCTCCTCATGGTTCAGATTGATCAGAGCAACAGCGTGGTTACTGAGAATTTTACATATCAAGAAAAGAATATCAGACCCTCACATAAAAAAGTTACCTTCAGAATTGCTACCTGATGAAATTCATATGGCTGAGAACGTATGGATTAAGAATATACAAGAAAACGATTTCGCAGAAGAAATTGAAAATTTGAAGAAAAATAAGCCATTGACGAAAAAAAGTAAGTTATATACTCTTTCGCCAATTTTGGATAATAATGGGATTTTGAGAGTCCGAGGAAGAATATTAACATCTCATTCATTGGCTGAAGACACAAAATTTCCTATTATATTGGACAAGAAAAATCGTTATACCAAACTATTAGTTGGTCATTATCATTTGAAAGCTGGCCACCATAATCAAAACTACGTTGCCAATGAATTGAGACAAAAATTCCACATTATAGGGCTAAGAGCTGCTGTGAGAAGCTGCTGGGTATCCTGTCAACACTGCAAAAATCGTAGAGCAGTCCCGATTGTTCCAGAAATGGCACCTCTTCCACTTTGTAGACTTGAAAGTTTTGTCAGACCATTTTCATTTTCGGGTATGGATTTTTTTGGCCCTTTAGGTATCACCGTAGGAAGAAGGAAAGAGAAGCGATATGGTGTGCTCTTTACATGCCTCAGTACAAGAGCCATCCATTTGGAATTGGCAGCAACACTGACCACGGATTCGGCGATCATGGCTATCCGAAGAATGGCAGGAAGAAGAGGTTGTCCCCAGAAGATTTATTGCGACAACGGTACCAATCTGCATGGTGCTGACAAAGAACTGCGGAAGGCGATGGCAGAACTAGATCAAGATGAGATCCTCAGGCAACTATCTTCGAAAGAAATAACATTTGTTTACAACCCACCTGCAAGTCCTCACATGGGGGGTAGTTGGGAGCGACTAATAAGGTCTGTCAAAATCGCTTTGGGAGCAACACTGAAAGAAAGGTCACCCAGAGAAGAAATTCTATTGACTTATTTGATTGAAGCTGAAAACATAGTCAACAGCAGACCACTTGTTCACGTTCCTTTGGAACCTGGTGATGAGGAAGCTCTAACACCCAATCACTTTCTAATAGGAACGTCCAGCTCAGTAGTAGTTCCTGGCCATTTTTGTGAGGGTGACTTGATTTCCAGAAAACATTGGAAAATCTCCCAATTTTTTGCCGATTGTTTCTGGAAAAGATGGTTACGAGAATACCTCCCTACATTGACCAGGAGAACAAAATGGTTTTCAAGAGACCCTAGAAAATTGAAGATAGGGGACATTGTTATAATTATCGACGAGAAACTACCAAGAAACTGTTGGCCAAAAGGGATCGTGGAAAAGGTCTATTCAGGTGTTGATGGACAAATTCGATCAGCAGAAGTAAAAACACAATTTGGTGTTTTCAAGAGGCCAACAGTCAAGTTATGTATCCTCGACGTACACAGAGAAGAAGACTTCACCAAGAAAGTTGGCAATAAAACTATGAAAGAAGACTGAAAATTTGTATTGAAATTAGATTTCAATACGGGGGCGGAGAATGTTATAGAATTATTCATTTAGATTTGTTTTGTACACTTTGTATTTATTTCAATTTCTTGATGTTACTGGGGATATTGATAATTAGAGTAGGGTTTTGACAAGTAATTGATAAAAGTCAATATCCAAATTGTAAAAACTAAATAAAACTCAATTTCAGACAGAGTTGGGTATTTATTATATAAAAAGAAGCCAGTGCTTCAACAGTCAGCGTTATGATTCGCGAAAACCAGAATTCATGTCTGAAATTCAACACCTCTATTAGGCGACAAAAAAAACAATTTATCCAATATAAATTTCACTGGCATTCGGTATTTGCGGCTAGTGAAGAATCCACCAAAGAAATCAATGAGTTTCAAACACGGCTTTTAATTTTTCGAACTCCAGTACGCACGATTATCCAGAGTCGCTTGCCTACAGACAAACAGACAGAATTCGCAGCGATTCTGTCCAATGATTTGTTATATGTTGCAGGCTTTTCAAGAGCCGTTTCCTTGGTAGATGAGCCCGTCTTCAATTCACTTAGGTCCGAGGAGCGTTGCTACAGACATGAATCGCAAATTCTCAAAAAGAGATAGTCGTTTACGAAAAAAAGGTTTCAGCTGGCATCTCGCACATCTGGTGAGATTACGGGGAGACAAGATGAGTTTCCAATAGAACCTCCGCAAAACTCAAATTTTTACAAATTGGGGCAAAATTTTGTTGTTGATCAAGACGCCTGCGTGGATGAACGTAGGGGTGGTGGAAGGTTTTCCCCCGACTTCCGTTCCAAAAGCGAAGCGGAAGTAGGGGAGAGACGGGCCGAGACGAATTGGGGGGTGATAATGGGCCTGAAAAACGTTTGGCATTATACATGATTCCTTAGAAATCATTGAAAATGAGAGTTTTAGGCCGGGTAGCTTCCGCAGTCGCGGGGAGTCTGTCGCCAGAAACCGAAATCTCTGGAGGAAAGCGGCTGAGGGCTCGGCGCCTATTATGGAAATCACACCACGCGGAGGTTTCTCCCATAATAGGAATATCGACGCTCGTCCCAGTGAGGATGCTCGGGAGTCGGGAGACGGCACGAGTAGCGGCCGTCCGTGAATTTTCTCAAGTTATGGGACCTCCTCGTGCAGAATGGGCTTCGGAGGGGGAAAATTGCGAGAGGGTATTTGAAAAATTCAAGTATACGCAGCCCCCCGAAACCGTTATATATATATATTATATATATATATATATATATATATATATATATATATATATATATATATATATATATATATAAAGGCCTTCGAGACATATAACATATTTGTTAAGTACATGTAAATTGCAAAATTGAATTAGATTCTCCAGTTATTTTGTAACACTTCTGAATACCTACAAATGACTAGGAAAAAGAAAGAAAATTGAGATATTATGGATTATTTCTTACATATGATATTATGTACCCTTGAAAACTAATCGGTGCAAACTTCAGAATGTCAAATAATCTGTACCACTTGTTAATTTTTTGGGGGGAAAGAAAGGAAGGAAAATATTGTTTCTCGCCTATTCATTTCGAGTGCCATCGCCTAATGAGTTTTCGGTAAAAAATCGGAAAAAAAATAAAATTCTGTACCCCCTCTGACGGCTCAACAATGACTTTTGCGGGTGTTGAAATAAAGTTATAACGTATAAGATAATTTTGTATCTATTCATTATGCGTGCCATCGCCTTAAAGTTTCAGTGAATATTTGAATTAAAAAAATAGGCTGTACCCCTTCTGATGGCCCGACAATGACTTTTTCGGATGTGGAAATGAAGTTTATATGTATAAGATCATTTGGTACTTATTCATTATGCGTGATATCGCCTTATAAAGTTTCAGTGAATATTTGAATTTTTCAAAAAAATCTGTACCTCCTCTGACGGCCCGAAAATGACTTTTGCGGGTGTGGAAATAAAGTTGATGTGTATAAGATCATTTGGTATCCATTCGTTATGCGTGCCATCGCCTTATAAAGTTTCAGTTAATATTTGAATTTTTCAAAAAATTCTGTACCCCCTCTGACGGCCCGACAATGACTTTTGCGGGTGTTGAAATAAAGTTATTACGTATGAGATAATTTTGTACCCATTCATTAGGCGTGCCATCGCCTCATAAAGTTTCAGTGAATATTTGAATTTAAAAAAAAATCTGTTCCATCTCTGACTTGCCCGACAATGACTTTTGCGGGTCACTTCCCGAATTTTCTTCTACAGCCCTCTCTTCGAACGATTTTAAGATAAACATATCCACCGACCCACCCAAAATACGAATCATCGCTTAATTTGGAAATAGAATTTCTCACTTGATTTATCACATATGATTACCATTTTCCTAATGCGCGGTCATTTGTTTCCTCCGTTAATGATAATACCTTCCCAGTTTGAGAATAAGATGCTGAAGAGATTAGCGAACTGATCGGGAATACAAAACAGTTTTTTCTAATCAAGCGCGTGCATACGAAAGGCAGTGTTGCCAGATCGAAAACCGTGGATGAGAAAACCGTGGCTGTTTCCACACCCGTTCTGTATTGCCTCATAGGCTAACGTGCAGATGACCCATGCCTGTACCACGCCAGTCCCACGCCACCACCACGCACCCGTTTTGTGTGAATAACATGCCAGCTGTGGATAGACGAATAAATACAGCACATATATAATTTTGTCATCTAGTCGTCTAGTAGGAATTATATTGAATATCTTTATTTGCGATCTCCCCCATACGTCCAATTTTCCCGGACCTAAATACCAAAACTACCACTATGGAAACTACACATAATATGATTGAAGTTTGTTTTCAAAGTACTTGTAGTTTTCGTCTTCAAGAAATCAATAGGTATTCCTTTAGTTTTTTTCAATTTCCTTATTCACTGTATGACAATAATTTTCAACAGACAATGTCAAACAAATGGAGTATTCACATCATTATGAGAAGGAGAGGCCTCAGAAATCCCTTAGCGAATGTTTAAAGATTAAAATGAGATCTTCCGGCTTGAAAAGCCCATTTATTTAAATCGCTTTTCGAACTTCAGGAAGTTCGTTCTTGAGTATTTTTATCGCCCAGAAGTTGCGTGAATTTTCATTTTCTCATTTATATTTGCAAGTAAGTCGAATGATATTGTGAGTACTGGGTGGTCAAAATTCATAAATTCGAAATGGTCCGATTTGATTCAAAATTGGTATGTGGCGGTTTTCGGGGTCGGAGATTATGAATTTTTTGTCAAAATTCGTAAATTTAAGATGGCGGCTCAAAGATGGCGGACGAGTTTTGTGATTATGGTCCAATTCGATTCAAAATTGGTATGCGGGGGTTTTCGGGGTGGGAGATAATGATTTTTTTTTATGGAAATTGATAAATTCGAAATATCGGCTACATGGTAGAGGACGAGTTTTGTGATTATGGTCCGATTCGATTCAAATTTGGTATGCGGTGGTTCTCGCGGTCGGAGATTTTGAATTTTTTGTCGAAATTTATGAATTTATATTTCATTAAAAATTGGTATGTAGGGGTTTTATGGTTCGAAGATTATGATTTTTTTATATATAAATTCAAGATGGCTACTTCACGATGAAGGACGAGTTTTGTGATTATGGTCAGATTCTATTCGAAATTGGTGTGTGGGAGTTTTTGGGGTCGGAGATCAAGATTTCTTCCAGCTCAAACATTAAAGGAAAGAGACCTTATAATAATGATGCCCTATTAGAAATGGACAGTTTAAGGCGAACTAACTGAAAAGCAAAAAATTAAATAACCAATGACAAATCTTTTTAAAATCGTCATCGCAATGATTCAATTATTTTTTGTTGAAATATTTGGTTTTAAAAAGCTTGTCGCGCGAATTGTAATGGAATTAATACTTCGCCAAGTTGTTACTTACCAACCAGTGGAATTAATTGGTACCTTCTTTTATGATTACTTTGTAAAAATTCAATACTTTAACAAGTTCTCACTTACCAACCACTCACTGTCCAATCAAATTAATTGGTACCTACTTCAATGAACACTTCGCGCGACAAGCTTTTTGTTACCAAATAATTCAACAAAAAATAATCAAATCATTGTCAGCGATGACTTAAACTTATTTTATACGTTTCAGTGCATGGCTTAAATGGAAGCGTGTCTTCAAAAAGGTTTTTTATTAGTTATTTTATTTTATGAAGATTTCAACATCACGAACCCAACAGTATTTATAGTTGTGAGATTCGCAGAAATCACGAGCTTTTTTATGAATATTTTTGAAAAATGGAGAAAGGTTTCGTTCACGTAGAGGGTGAGATATGTTTCCATACTGGGAATTCTGAGTTATTTCTTTTGGTGTCTCCCTACCCGGGCAGCTTCAATGAAATGGTTTTTTATCGAGTTGTTAGCGAACTTGGCCACAATATTCTTGGAAAGATTCGCATTACCAGAAGAGAACTGTTTCACTCTGTCTACTGATACAATATCACGTTCATCCAATTTCACACTGAAAGCGGCACCGATCTCTTTGACGATATTTAGTACATTTTCTCCTCGTTTCTCAACAACACCACATATTTCAATGTTGTTTCTAGTAATGCATGTTTCCGATTTCATCTCTAAGAAGGCGGCATTCGTCCTTCACTGATGTAAGCTCTTGCTTCATTTCCTCAAAGTGTTTATTGGACTTCTTGGCATCGACCATTTGCTTGTTGAATTCGTCGATTTTGTCTCCATAGAAGTTGAGCGACTTGAAAACCTCGTGCTGTTGTTCACTCTTCTCCATCATCTCACTCTGACCTTCACACCGAATGCCTGGGTTTGACCGACTGAGCAGGAAATTGAAAAAAAAACGGCAGGAGTCCGGTATGCTCACAAAAAAGGGGTCCACTTTTTACCAGTATAAAATGGATTAAAATGATGCTTTGGCTAGCAGGAGCACGATTAAATGTCAAAATTTCCGTTTGTACTAATATCACCATGTGCACAAACTTTAACTGATCACAATGCTCATCCTTTATGAAGTAGTCTATATAAACAAACATGATTTGATTCATATTTCTATTCATATTGACTGAGATTTTTTTTACTACTACCACCAGAAGTTAGCATTTTTTTATCATTTCTACCCAGATAGTTTTTTTGGGTTAGTGGTTAACAAAAGAAAATTAATACATTTTGATCCTAGCCTGATATACAAACGCATATAAGTATGTGTATATATATATATATAATATATATATATATATTGTTATGTTATGAAAAATCAGTTATATATTTTGAAAGGAAAAAACCCACAAAAAGAATAATTATTCATTAGCTATTAGTTTCAAGAGATTGTTTTTACATAATTTTTGAAGTTTTATTTCCTTTATTAAGCCTCTGTATAATATGAATAGATAAAAATATCCAAATACTATAATACAATCAATTTCATACACTGTCATAATGATTACAAACCATAATTGTTCAAAAGACAACAAAAAGTCTAGATTTACAAAATCATCCTGAATAGAATGTGATCCACAAAGTTATAAGCTTGAAACATACAGTATATGAAATTGTATCTAACTAAATGTAGCCAATGGGAGAACAGCAAACTTCTTGATGACAATAGCCAATCAGAGGACAGTATGGTCAAATGTAAGATTTGAAATTGTGAGAAAATAAGAACGAGAAAGTGTCAGAGACAATTATCACTGAAATTGTATATAGTTTATAAGAAAGTAAAAATAGTTGAATTTATAAGTTTTGACAAATAACCCCAAACAGTGAAAATGTGACGATATAGTGCGCGAATTCAGAAATTCAAATGAGAAGGAATGAGGAAAATTGGTATCCTGGAGACGAAAAACAAAGCCACGAGGAGACCGAAAATAATTTGAAAACGAATGCCACGTTTTGTTGGGAGAGAAAGGAAAATTCATTAATTTCAACATAATAAGCAGAAAACCAACATTATCTTATTTGTACACCATATACAAGTATTCAAAGCTGATTTCTGAATTTGTATGGTTCCTTCGTTTTGGTATTGGAGTTCCTGAGAGTATTGGAGTGAAAGAGAATCCAAATCTGGGTGTATATTGAACAGCGACCGTTCCAGCGACAGGTATAAACTTTCCTAGTGCACATCACGAAGTGAAAAATTTCACTAATAACTCATATCCCATCAGAAGAACTTTATTTCATTTGAATTTGAACTATTAAAGAAAATTTCACTTTCAAGGTAAAAGTGAGGTTGTGTCTATTTATCCATGACCTGTTTCTCATGAT
The DNA here is from genome assembly GCA_018342105.1 of Gonioctena quinquepunctata. Taxonomy (NCBI): domain Eukaryota; kingdom Metazoa; phylum Arthropoda; class Insecta; order Coleoptera; family Chrysomelidae; genus Gonioctena; species Gonioctena quinquepunctata. Next base: position 52,244 of record JAFIRS010003736.1, on the reverse strand, counting down.
TATCTATGAAAATTTGTAGATTGACATTAGAATAAGTAATCGATCGTAGGCCAGGTGAATTTAAGTTTTCCTGAATAAAGGTAATAATTGCTTTTTGATACTTTGTTGCTTATTTTCCACAATTATCAGCAATCGTATTTATAAACACTGAATAGAAATTGACATCAAGCAGTGGCTAGTGGCTAAATTGCCTGAACCGGCTATCTGAGACAAGAGGCGTACCAACTGTGCTTAGCTGTGGTAAGGAAAGTGATAACAATTGGCAGCAACGTGACCAGAGAACAGTGACGTTAGCTGGCAATTATTATTACATTATTACATAATTGCAAAATAAATTATACAGGGCGAAAATACTTATCTATATCATAACAATTTGGCTCACAAAGAATTGCGAAAATTATTAGCTATCATCATATTATAACAACAACTATTATTATTCAATTCATCATTACATAACAAGTGGCGCACAAAACGTGGGGCTCGAAAAGGCAAAGGGAAATATATTATTTTTTAATAGGCAGAAAAGGCAAGTAAGGGAAATATATTATTTCTTAATATTTATCGCAACGTGGTGGCAGAGTAAGGGAAATAAATCGTTTCAAGGCAAGTCAGGGAAATATATTATTTCTTAATAACACTGTGCGAACATTAGCAATTGGCATTTCAACGTGTAAGGCTAAATATTGGTGAATAAAAAATGGATTTAAGAGATGGTAAGAAAGTTGGTTTGGAAGAAGGTGCAGAAGGTAGAGAGAGAGGTGATCAGGAACAAGGAGAGAGTAGTAATGTGAGAGAGATAGAAATAAAAAGTGAGAGTACACAAATGAATTTGACAGGAATGGGGAGTAGGCTTCAGACAATAATGGAATACATGAAAAGTATGTATGAAAAAAATGAAAGAAGGAATAATGAGAATACAGCAAGTATGAATGAAATATGGCAAGTATGAAAAATGAATTGAAAAATGAAATGAAAGTAAACTCAGAAAAAAAGGATGAAATAAATAAAAAAATGGAAAGTATGATAAATGAAATGAAAGATGAAAAAAGAAAAAAAAAAAAATGGAAAGCTGAAAAATGAAATGAAAGAAAGTGGTGAAGGAATATGTAAACCATTAGAAACAAGTAGTGAGCAAAATAAAATTAAGGGTAGTTATACAAAAAACAGATGATAGCAATAATTTATTAGAAAAAGGTGATAAACAAATACAAAATATAAAAATGAATTTTGATCACAAAAATAATGAGTTTATAGATAATATGAATGAGAACAATAAAAAAAGTTTTGTTGCAACAGGGTAAAATAAATAATAAAGTAAAAATAATGAAAATATATGACATAATAATGGCGAAGATGAATTTTGAATTGCAAAAAGAGAACGAAAAAAAAAAAATGAAAATAATGAATGTACGTTGCTAACAAAACATTTGAAATGAAAAAAGGAAATATAAATATGATATAAAAATGGCTAACAAAAATCTTGAGTTTAAAATAGGGAACATAAATAAAAAAATAATAATAATAAAGATGAATGATACAAAAATGGCTAACAAAAATTTTAAATTGGAAATAAAGAACATAAATAAAAAAATAAGAGTAATGCAAATCAATGACATTTACAGGGCAAATATATTTTAAAAAAAAAGTAATACAAATAATGAAATAATATCAATAATGGATAGTAAAATGTCTACTATAAAAGAGGAAAGAATTAGAATAAATTTTACTTTCAAAAACAAGTGAAAATTGAAATTATGAAAATGAAAATAGTTGAAAATGTTAACATGAAATTTCTATTGAAAATTTGTGAAATAAAATATAGGCTTGCAGTTACAAAACAAGCAAGATTCCATAGAAGGATAGACAAATAATAAAAAAAATTTGGGAATAAAAATTGTAGGTTAACAAATTTGATAGGCAAGTTAAGGAATTAAAAATGGGAAAAAGTTAAAAAATAATTTGATAGATAGGTATGATTTCAGAAATATTTGAATAAAATAAAATGGAAAACAAACATAAAGAAAAAAAAATCAATAAGAGAAAATAAACAACGCCTAAATAAAAAGTATAGAAAGAAAAGAAAGATATTGAATAACAATCATAATACTGAAAAACAGAAAAGTTGATAAAATTATTGTTACAGGTTAGTTAGATAAAATAAAGTGAAAAACAATATTGAAAATGTTTACAAATATAAAACAATATAGATTATGAAGAAGGAAAAATATAGAAATGGATAATAAATAATGTGAATTTTGAAGAAAAATGAAAAGAAAAGAAGATGAAAATATTTTGTGTATAAAATGAATGTATGAGAGAAATGAAAGTGGAAATGATAATAATAATAATACTAAAGAAGTATATTATAAGAAATATGATGATGATGATGATGATAAAGGTATATTGATGGATAAAAAAAAAGCGAGAGAGTATGTACACAAAATAAAAGTAAATAAAATGAGAGATTCAAATTGATAAAATATCCAATTCAATATGAATATAAAGAACAACTGAAGGAAGAGATAGGAAAAATAATAAAACAGCATAATTGAAAGAGTACCAGTAATTGTAAAATCGATCATTGAAAATAATATCAGTATAAAATATAAAATGAAAGTAAGATAATAATAATATATAAAATGTCATATATGATAATATCTTGAAAAGTTTTCTTAATGTCTGAGGTCAAGTTTTTCTGGAACAAAATAACATAGTACTAGTAAAAGAAAAGTGCCATGTGAAGTGGAATGAATAGAAAAATCGAATTAAACGGTTTTCTTCACATAAAGGATTCAATATAAAATTGAACCAGAAAATGGTTTTTTCTATTCATTCCACTTCACATGGCACTTTTCTTTCACTATATGCTAGACGGGCTTGCCACTCCTACTGAGAAGGAATCTTTTATTTAGAAACCTATCGAGGTGGGAGATTTTCGAGTGTTTCTTTCTGTCACTGGTACCGCCAGTTAAATTTATTTTCGCGTACTATAGGTGTTAAGTCGTATGGTTTTTTACGTTGTGTCTCACTTCAGCCAGAGTTCTTTGCACCTTTGGCTGGTTGACTGCTCCGTACTGATGAGGGCCAAGAAGCCTGAAACCGGTATGCGGATTGTTAGGTGAACACGACATAAATTAAACATAATCGAGCTATCAGAAAGAAACATTTGCATTCAATGTCCATTGATATTATATGGAAGTATGCATGGATTTTCAGGTGAATATCATTCAATGTTCTGCGTGTATTTGCCAGGAAAGTAGTTGTTTTCACCTGAGATCTACCATTTTCTGGTTCAATTTTATATTGAATCCTTTATGTGAAGAAAACCGTTTAATTCGATTTTTCTATTCATTCCACTTCACATGGCACTTTTCTTTCACTATATGCTAGACGGGCTTGCCACTCCTACTGAGAAGGAATCTTTTATTTAGAAACCTATCGAGGTGGGAGATTTTCGGAGTGTTTCTTTCTGTCACTAGGTACCGCCAGTTAAAGTTTATCTTTTCCGGCGTACCTATAGGTGTTACAAGATCGATGATGGTTTCTTTACGTTGTGTCTCACTTCAGCCAGAGTTCTTTGCACCTTTGGCTGGTTGACTGCTCCGTACTGATGAGGGCCAAGAAGCCTGAAACCGGTATGCAGTTGTTAGGTGAACACGACATAAATTAAACATAATCGAGCCTATCAGAAAGAAACATTTGCATTCAATGTCCATTGATATTATATGGAAGTATGCATGGATTTTCAGGTGAATATCATTCAATGTTCTGCGTGGTATTTGCCAGGAAAGTAGTTGTTTTCACCTGAGATCTACCATTTTCTGGTTCAATTTTATATTGAATCCTTTATGTGAAGAAAACCGTTTAATTCGATTTTTCATTCATTCCACTTCACATGGCACTTTTCTTTCACTATATGCTAGACGGGCTTGCCACTCCTACTGAGAAGAATCTTTTATTTAGAAACCTATCGAGGTGGGAGATTTTCGGAGATGTTTCTTTCTTTCTGTCACTAGGTACCGCCAGTTAAAGTTTATCTTTTCCGGCGTACCTATAGGTGTTACAAGATCGATGATGGTTTCTTTACGTTGTGTCTCACTTCAGCCAGAGTTCTTTGCACCTTTGGCTGGTTGACTGCTCCGTACTGATGAGGGCCAAGAAGCCTGAAACCGGTATGCGGATTGTTAGGTGAACACGACATAAATTAAACATAATCGAGCTTATCAGAAAGAAACATTTGCATTCAATGTCCATTGATATTATATGGAAGTATGCATGGATTTTCAGGTGAATATCATTCAATGTTCTGCGTGGTATTTGCCAGGAAAGTAGTTGTTTTTCACCTGAGATCTACCATTTTCTGGTTCAATTTTATATTGAATCCTTTGTAGTTGTTTTTCACCTGAGATCTACCATTTTCTGGTTCAATTTTATATTGAGTCTTTATGTGAAGAAAATTCAATAACTGTAAATAAAGAAATTGATTTTCAAAATTTTCTAACTAGTAGAAAATTATCGAATATAAATTTAGGAATGTTGTTATGTTATGAAAAATCAGTTATATATTTTAAAAGAAAAAAACCCACAAAAAGAATAATTATTTAATAGCTATTAGTTTCAAGAGATTGTTTTTACATAATTTTTGAAGTTCTATTTCCTTTATTAAGCCTCTGTATAATATGAATAGATGAAAATATCCAAATACTATGATACAACCAATTTCATACACTGTCATAATGATTACAAACCATAATTGTTCAAAAGACAACAAAAAGTCTAGATTTACAGAATCATCCTGAATAGAATGTGATCCACAAAGTTATAAGCTTGAAACATACAGTATATGAAATTGTATCTAACTAAAAGTAGCCAATGGGAGAACAGCAAATTTCTTGATGACAATAGCCAATCAGGGAACAGTATGGTCAAATGTAAGATTTGAAATTGTGAGAAAATAAGAACGAGAAAGTGTCAGAGACAATTATCACTGAAATTGTATATAGTTTATAAGAAAGTAAAAATAGTTGTATTTATAAGTTTTGACAAATAACCCCAAACAGTGAAAATGTGACGATATAGTGCGCGAATTCAAAAATTCAAATGAGAAGGAATGAGGAAAATTGGTATCCTGGAGACGAAAAACAAAGCCACGAGGAGACCGAAAATAATTTGAAAACGAATGCCACGTTTTGTTGGGAGAGAAAGAAAAATTCATTAATTTCAACATAATGAGCAGAAAACCAACATTACCTTATTTGTTCACCATATACAAGTATTCAAAGCTGATTTCTGAATTTGTATGGTTCCTTCGTTTTGGTATTGGAGTTCCTGAGAGCATTGGAGTGAAAGAGAATCCAAATCTGGGTGTATATTGAATAGCGACCGTTCCAGCGACAGGTATAAACTTTCCTAGTGCACATCACGAACTGAACAATTTCACTAATAACTCTAATCCCATCAGAAGAACTTTATTTCATTTGAATTTGAACTATTGAAGAAAATTTCACTTTCAAGGTAAAAGTGAGGTTGTGTCTATTTATCCATGACCTGTTTCTCATGATTATCCATGAAAATTTGTAGATTGACATTAGAATAAGTTATCGATCGTAGGCCAGGTAAATTTAAGTTTTCCTGAATAAAGGAGATAATTGCTTTTTGATACTTTGTTGCTTATTTTCCACAATTATCAGCAATCGTATTTATAAACACTGAATAGAAATTGACATCAAGCAGTGGCTAGTGGCTAAATTGCCTGAACCGGCTATCTGAGACAAGAGGCATACCAACTGTGCTTAGCTGTGGTAAGGAAAGTGATAACAATTGGCAGCAACGTGACAAGAGAACAGTGACGTTAGCTGGCAATTATTATAACATTATTACATCATTGCAAAATAAATTATACTTATCTATATCATAACAATTTGGCTCACAAAGAATAGCGGAAATTATTAGCAATCTTCATTTTATAAAAACAATTTATATTTGCAAATCATCATTATATAACAATATATATACATATACATATATATATATATATATATATACATATATATATATATATATATATATATATTCGTAATTTCGAAACAGTAAAAGCCTAAATAAAAGAGGTCGAGGCGAGGGAAGTTGAGACGAGAGAAGATGAGAGGAGATAGATAGAGAAATCATCGAAGAAAACAATATTTTCGTCAAGCCATATCGAAAAAACATGTGGCTTCCAATTAATTTTTTCTCGCCCAAAGACATTGTTGTTGTTCAATTGATTCGAAAGACTATCCGTTTCACTTCCCAATTCACCATACTAGTTTAGAAAATTCGAACGTGTAAGCTTAGGCTGAACACACTTCTCGCTCGCATTGGTTGACAATCTGTTTGAATATAATTGATTCGAATCATCCCATGTCTGAACGGTTCTTCTGCAGTTACATCCACTCTGTGAGGCAGACACGATGAATTAACTATGTGTGTGAACCAAGGCAAATAATTTGGCCAAAGCGCAGAAATCTGTCGAGGGGATGTTTGCATTAAGCTCAGAGATAAAGGAGAGCGATGTCATCGTACAGTTCGGACCGAATTGGTTCGTTTACTACGTGTGGAATGCATGCGTGCGTGATAATTTGGTAGGTAGAATTAAATATAGAAAACCATTTGTAGAAAGGACTCTGGAATGATTATCAGAACTCCTGCTGCCCTACTGGGTGAGCCAATTCCAAACCCGTTTGAGGTTTGTATCTCAGTGTGTCATGTTCAAGCAAGCAGATCATTTGAATATACTGCAAATTCAATATGAATATAATAATAAATAAAATCATGAATGATAAAATCTTCATTGAATCCTTCCAGATCACATAATGATATAGGATACGTCAGCAAAAAAAAAGATTAGAATTACTCAATAATGAAAATAAGTTATTCAATAATGAGAAATAAATATGTATAAACATTTTATCCACACTAACAGAGAACGATCACATTTCATGAAACATTGTTACAAACATAATAAAAAAGATTTGAAAATAAAACATATTTGACATCAACAGTTTATGACAATCAGTTGAGAAATTAGAATTTGAGTGGCCTCACCTACCAAGATATTCACCAACACTGTAAAAGCAGTTCTGAAGTAGAAATTCCTTTAGTTTGGTTTGTCTCATCTCTTATATCTCCAGGAAGATTATTGAAGAATGTCACTCCTGCATGTGATGGACAATTCGCAAACGATTTGGTTTTATGTTTTTAGGCTCTCACAGTTTTCCCATGTCTGGTCGGATGAGTATGCATATCTGAGTTTCGATCATACTTGTTTAAATTTTTTTTCATCAACAATACACATTTGTAAATGTAAAAACAGGGCAGGGACATGATTCCGTATTCTATAAAATATTGTTTACAAGAGTCCTTATAGCTCAGGTTGAATATCAGGCGAATGACCCTTTTTCGTGAACTAAATATTTTATTTATAATAGTACAGCAACCCCACAGAGCTATGTTGTATGATATATGAGAGTGGACAGTTGCATAGTAAACGTTGAGGAGTTGATCTGCACTCAGAGTTTTTTTTATTTTTATTTTTTTTTGGCTTGACATTTCGTCATTCGGCCAGACACATGTGGAGTATTTATTAAATATATATGGCAACGACACGCGGTGTTCCCAAGGGGTCACCCATCCAAGTACTAACCGCGCCCGACATTGCTTGACTTCGGTGATCAGACGAGAACCAAAATCAAAATCAAAATCAAAATCAAAATCAAAATGGTTTATTTTCCTATTGTTACATTCTAAGAAAACCTTAGGTAGGTTTCAACTCGGTATTACAATACATCAAAAATCACATATTCACTCGACAAAATCTATGGGGATCCGCCGAAAGGTGTATGGGACTTAGATGGGGTGTAGGAGTAAGGAGGGAATCACACACCTCTTCCACCGTGTTTCCGTGGTGGGAGGGTGTCTGTTCGAACTCTAAGCGCCCCGCACAGCACTGATGTGAAGAGCAGTGGGGGGTGCCTCCGCTGGTGTTGGCGGATAAACCCGTACTACCGTGTGAGACCCGTTGAAAATCGTAAAGTTATGCACGCCTCCCGCATACGCCCATGCGTGCGTTTTTTAGTCATGGATATATTATCCATTTGCCACGTATAAGTTTCCTAATGTTTAAAATTCTATGTATTTACCAGAAAAAGAAAGACGAGAACCGGTAACACAGAAATGCCAAGGCTAGCAACGTCTGAGGAAAATAAATTAAGCAGTAACAGTGAAAGCCAATACACCCAGGAACAAAATACAGATGCAGAAGCAGGACGGAAGGAAATAGACATAATAAGAACGGAAGTCCGAAGAAAATACAAAGGCAAAACCCCAAGCCAAGAACTATACTTAAGAACACATCAGAAGTTAGCTGACCTGAAGAATGATATTAAGAGAGCGGCAAGGCTATGGACAGAGAAAGCAAAAGAAAATATCCAGCGAAACCTAAATATGAATAAAGTCGAATTTATTCCATATAGTGTATTGTATGAATCACAACATGAAGCACTATATAAATATTGGATGGAAACGCTAACGGAAAAACACAAAAATGAAATAAGGTTCTTAACAGTTAAACTACACGCACTAGCTGGGATTGAAGAGAAGAATATCGTGCCGGAACCCCAAGAAGGGGAAAAGGAAAATAAGCAAAAGCAAAAAATAGAAAAGCCGATAACCAAACCAGTGCAGGAAAAGCCAAAGACAGGAAGGCTATTGAATAAAAGGCGGAGCCTAAACGACATTGAACTGAGAAATCAATTTCAGCCGTTAGCCAGCCAAGGAGAAAGCACAGTCGAAACAGATATGGAAACTGATGACCAAAACAGGGGAATGGACGCGAACGAAGCGGCAAAAAAGAAAACCAAGAAAGAAAAGAGGGAAAGGCAAAAGGCAGTTACCCGAAACACGAAAGAGAATCCAGAGCCATCCAATATGGAATCTCAAGTACAGGAAAGAAGTCCGGAAATCAGAACAGAAACAAAAGAATCCGGGACACAAAAAAGAACAGAAAAAAAGGGAAGCAAAGAAAAAACCATGCCTCCCATAATAGTTGAAGGGAAATACGATCTGGGACCAAACTTACGGAATCAGCTGAAAATAGATATGGAGAAAGAGTACACAGTAAAGTATGGAAGATACAACACAACGTTAAGGACATTCACAGAAACAGACTACAACAGGCTCAGAGGAATATTGAGAAATTCGAACGTAGAATTTCATTCGTATACAACGCCGGAAGAAAAAGTACACTCTTCTATAGTCAGGGGGCTAGAACACCAACCGGATGAAGAAGATATTAGAGAAAACCGCCCAAAATAAAGCTGAGTTTCTAAACAAAGAGTCAGAACATACGAATGCTGACATGGGAAATAATAAATTTCAAAAAAATAACGCAATGTTACAGATGCCAGAGATGGGGGCATGCCACAAGCAAATGTGAAAGGCACCCAAGGTGTCTGAAATGTGCGGAAAGTCACTATACTAGAGAGTGTAAGAAAACCCTAGAGGATCCCCCAAAGTGCTGCAACTGCCAAGGAGCGCACCCAGCCAACGCAAGAGTTTGCGAAACATACCTGAGAAATCTTGAATTCAGGCAAAGCAAACAAGATAAACGTGATGAAGAAAGAAGGCCAAGCTATAGACCAGCCGACCAACCGCTAGTGAATGCTTGGTCTCAAGGACCGCCTCAAATGGGACAGAGCAGAAATGATGCAAGGAGTGGGCCTGGGGGGAACCCATCCACCTCACACCAGGAAAGCATACGAGAGACGAGAAGAGGGCACGACGAAAACACGTTGCTACCCCAACAAGTCAGAAGAAATGAGCCGAGAAGAGAGTACGCCGGAAGTCCGGTGCTACTCCATACAGGTAACGACGACCAGTCGAGAAGAAGGTACGTCGAAATTGCGACGCCACCTCCTCCAGACGAAATAGCCGATCATCCGCTTAGGAGGATACAAGCTAATACAGGTTCGCCTTCTATTCCTTACTCACCTACACCCCCAACAAACACGACGGGTAATATTTTCGATCTAACTCAAAAAATTGGCAGGTTAGTAGACTTAACGCGGGTAGAGAAAACGCTAAAAAACCTGTATGAATTGCTTCTGAGAATGCCGGAAGAGAATAGAGAAAGTTTTACCATACAATTCTTCCTCTTCAATGGCGGTAAATAGAGGTTTGAAGGTATGCATGTTTAATGCAAATGGAGTTGCTGGGAAGTTTGCGCTTCTCAGCAACTTCATTCATACATATTTAGTAGATATAGTGCTTCTGTCCGAGACAAAACTCCGACAGGATCATAATTTAAAATTCAGAGGATACACCACCATCAGGGCCGACAGGCTTGGAGGCGTAAGGGCCGCGGGGGGAGTAGCAATTCTAGTTAAAAAAGGGATACCGTATACGGAAATCCAAAAGCAAAACTCTGTAATAGAGCACGCAGGGATTAAGTTCATAGACGGAACGTGTTTGTTCGTAGTCTACTGCCCTCCCGAGACTAAATTCACAGCAAGGGATTTAGACAGTCTGGTTAGTGTAGCCACAAAGGTTATTCTGGCCGGTGACCTCAATGCAAGGCATGCTGAGTGGAATGGCGGCCCAACAAAAACCAATGCAAACGGAGCAACCCTGCTAAAGTATTCCCTTGATAATGAAGTTATAATAGAGCGAAGTAGTGATCCTACCCACTTTCCTTTTAACGGAATGTCGCCGACAATTATCGACTTGGTTGTTCAGAAAAACATAACGGATATGAGCGAGTTAACAACAGTAAACGAACTCACTTCGGATCACGTCCCCGTAATGTTTAATATAAACCAAAAAAACAAAAACTAGAGAGTACAAGGTATGATTATCTAAACTGCAACTGGAGAATTCAGAAGCATTATAAATAGAGAGACAGAAATCAAATCAAATATAAGCGAAATAGAAATAGAACCTGAAACTCAAAAGTTCATACAAATTATACAAAAAGCCAGGGATAAAACAACCAGGAAGATAATTGTGAGGGGAGACAAGTTTACGGTTTCGCAAAACATTAAGGATCTCATAAAACTTAAAAACAAAGAACGAAAGAAATGGCAGACAACGAAAAACCCAGTCCATAAAGAGCACTTTATGCGACTGGGTAAGAAGTTGAAGATCTCATAAATGCCAGTACGAATGAGAAATGGAACCGTAAGCTTGAAAGCCTCAACGTCGTGGACCATTCACTATGGGATATGGTCAAAAAAATTCAAAGGAAAAGAGAACCAATTCCAGCTATAGTGACTGGTCCAGGGCGGTCGGTGGCACAGCCGCAGGAGAAAGCCGATTTATTCGGGGAGTATTTTAGTGGGGTGCACGTCACGGAGCCAGACAGCTCAGAAGAGCATAAGAGAATTACAAGAGTAGCCGCGAACATAAAGGAAACGCCAGCGGTAATATTGGCCCCCTCAGAGCTCCAGAAAGTCTTAGCAAGCTACGAGGAAGTTCTGGGGGTGATCAAAAAATTACCAAGTAACAAAGCTCCTGGTCTGGATGGCCTGGACGCCATTCTACTCAAAAATCTTCCAAAGAAGTCGCTGGTCCAGCTGCTCTACATAATAAACGCTATCCTAAAGTGGCAGCACTACCCAGACTGCCTGAAAAAAGCAGAAGTCATCCCCCTACACAAACCGGGGAAGAACAAAAACAGTCTAGAAAGCTACAGGCCCATCTCGCTTTTAAGCGTGGTGGCCAAGGTGGTGGATAAAATCCTTCTGAAGCGTGTCGTTGATTTCGAAGAAGAGCTAAAAATCATCCCGCCTGAGCAGTTCGGGTTTAGGAGGGGTCATTCCACGACCTCTCAAATAGCCCGAGTTGTTCACGGGGTGAAAGAAGCCTTCAGCAGAGATCACAATACGGTTATGGTCCTGTTGGATATGCAAAAAGCCTTCGACACTGTCTGGACAGAAGGGCTAATCACAAAAATGGCAGAAGCAGGCATGCCTTTCTATCTCCTAAAACTTATCGAATCTTATCTCAAAAAGCGGACTTTTAGGGTTAAAGTTAACGGAAACAGTTCAGCAGAACATGTGGTCGGAGCGGGGGTCCCGCAGGGGTCTTCGCTGTCACCAATCTTATATTCACTGTATACACATGATTTTCCGACCTTCGCTCGGACGAATACGGCTATGTTCGCGGATGACACCGCTATCTATGCCCATTCGTTCTACAGCGAAGTGGGCCTAAACACTCCAGATTCATCTGGATCGGTTGGTCATACCTTATATAGGGAATAATAAGATAAAGCTAAATTCGAGCAAAACTGAGGTCGTTAATTTCACGAGGAAACGAACCAACGTGAAGATCCTCGGGAAATTAAAGATTGAAGAAAGCAAAGTGACGGAAAAGCCCTCTGCGAGATACTTGGGGCTCGTACTAGACAGTCGTATGAATCTGCATAGTCATATAACGTTGGCGTTGCAGAGGGGGTCGGCCGCAATAAGGCGAACCTACCCCCTCATTGCACGCAACTCCAACTTGTCAAACGATAATAAAATCCGCATTTACAAGCAGATAATTAGACCAGCAATGACATACGCCTGTCCGGTGTTCTGTAGCCTCTCCAAAACTCAATTGTTGAGACTGGAGAGAGTGCAGAACAAAGCGCTCCGTATAGCCACTAACAGCAGTAGATACATCCGACTGGATGATCTGCGTGAACAAACAGGAGTAGAAAAACTGCACGACTTTATCATGAGAATCTCGGATAAATTCTACAGAACGCATATCCCTAAAAGTCCGCTTACGGCAAATATCACCAGTATCAGAGCAAATCATCACAGGAAACATGGCGTAATCTACCAAAGTTTGGACCTATACAACAAAGTTGAAGACCAAGAATGAGGAAAGCCGAAAGGGCAAAAAGTCGTTGTACTACCAATTTTTTAAAACTGGGTTTTTTTTTCTTTTCCCAGCGTGAGTAGCGAACAATTGTAAACTACCAAGGAAATATAAAGGACCTGAATTATCGCAATATAAAAAAGCAAGATAATAAACGCATAAGCTCAGGCAGGAGGCGTTTTAGCAAAGTCATTTTTTAAACAGGCATAAAACTGATATGCCAACGAGCTCACCTGCAAACAGCAGCAGGGGCTGCCACTTCGCCCCCATAGGAGGGCAAGAGGGCAGTCGTATACCCCCAACAATGAGCAAATCCCTCCCTTCCTCTCCCATCCCCAACAAGACGAGGAACAAAGGATATCTGTGATATGTATATATTAGTTTTAAGTTTGAAATGTATCGTATTATTATGCAATAAATATTTTTTGGATTTTTGGATTGGATTTGGTAACACTCGTGGAATCGTAAACTTGAAAACCTCAACGTCAGGGACCACTCGCTATGGGATATGACCAAAAGGGTGCAAAGGCATAGAGAGCCCATACCAGCCGTGGTGAGTGGCCCCGGGCGATCGGTGGCAGAACCGCAGGAGAAAGCAGATTTATTCGGGGAGTATTACAGCAATGTACACGTTATTGAAGCTGATAACTCAGCAGAACATACAAGAATAACAAATGTGGCAAATAACATCAGAAATACACCAGCGGTAGTTCTGGCACCCACAGAACTCCAAGGAGTTCTAACAAACTACGAGGAGGTTCTGGGGGTGATCAGAAAACTACCCCGAAACAAAGCGCCAGGCATTGATAAGTTGGACGCCATCCTGCTTAAAAACCTGCCGAGGAAACCACTGGTCCAGTTGTTATATATAATTAACGCAATCCTAAAGTGGCAACACTACCCAGATTGTTCAAAAAAGGCAGAAGTAATTCCCTTACTAAAACCGGGGAAAAATAAGAACAATATCGAAAGCTACAGGCCCATCTCGCTTCTCAGTGTGGTGGCCAAAGTGGTGGAGAAGATAATACTGAAACGTGTTGTGGAAGCTGAGGAAGAGCTGAAAATTATCCCGCCTGAGCAATTCGGGTTCAGAGGAGGTCATTCAACGACATCCCAAGTAGCCCGAGTTGTTCACGGGGTGAAGGAAGCCTTCCACAGAGACCACAACACGGTTATGGTCCTGTTGGACATGCAGAAAGCGTTCGACACTGTCTGGACAGAGGGATTAATTACAAAAATGGCAGAGGCACGCATGCCTTTCTACCTCGTTAAAACTATAGAATCCTACCTTACGGGGCGGACTTTTAGGGTCAATGTGAACGGCACGAGTTCGCCAGAGCATACGGTTGGAGCGGGGGTCCCGCAGGGGTCCTCTCTGTCACCAATCCTGTATTCGATATATACACATGATTTCCCGACCTTCGCTCGAACGAGTACGGCCATGTTCGCGGATGACACCGCGATCTATGCCCACTCGTTCTATAGCGAAGTGGCTGCAAAACAGCTCCAGATTCATCTGGATCGGCTGATCATACCTTATATAGCGAAGAACAAGATAAAGCTTAATTCGAGCAAAACAGAGGTCGTTAATTTCACGAGGAAAAGAACTAACGTGAAAATCCTCGGGAAAATAAAGATTGAAGATAGCATGGTGACGGAGAAGCCCTCAGCGAGATACCTGGGGGTGGAGCTGGACAGACGTGTGAATTTGCACAAGCACATAGGATTGGCGTTGCAGAGGGGAGCGGCCGCAATCAAGCGGACGTATCCCCTCATTGCACGCAACTCCAACCTATCGCGAGAAAATAAAATAAGAATCTATAAACAGATAATAAGACCCGCAATGACATACGCCTGCCCAGTGTTCTGCAGCGCATCGAAAACTCAAATACTGAGACTCGAAAGGCTGCAGAACAAAGCACTCCGTATTGTTACTAATAGTAATAGATACATCCGGCTGGATGATCTACGCGAGCTTGCTGAAGTAGAGAAACTTGCCGACTTCATTATGAAACTATCCGACAAGTTTTATAGGTCACACACCCCTAAAAGTCCGCTCACAGCAGGCATTACCAATATAAGAGCGAACCAAAGTAGAAAGCACGGCTCGGCTCGACCTATACAATGAAGTTGACGATTAGATAATGAATTTAAACAAAAGGAAATAAGCCCACACAGGGACAGAAAAGTCATTGTCAGTAGCTGGTTTTTTATTTAAAATTTTTCCAGCCAGGTGAAGGCATCAAATAAAAATACTAAATGAAAATAAACACGGTAACTTTTGAAAACAAAATAATTGGAAGTTAGACACATAAGCAAAGCAGGAGGTGTCTTTTATGACAAATGTTAAAAAAAGCCAAACGGGTATATTCAACGCTACTGCTAACATCAGCAGGGAGCACCCCTTCGCCCTGGGAGGACAAGTAGGTGCTCTAAACAACCCCAAGCACAAGCAGCAGTTCCTATCCTCTTCCACACCTATCCCGAAGAGGACAAAGAATTGTTTTTATAATGAATGTATATATTAGTTAAGGTTTTATATGTAAAAAGAAGTAGACAATAAATATATTTTGGATATATTTTGGATTTGGTAACACTCGGGTCGTACTAGACAGTCGTATGAATCTGCATAGTCATATAACGTTGGCGTTGCAGAGGGGGTCGGCCGCAATGAGGCGAACCTACCCCCTCATTGCACGCAACTCCAACTTGTCAAACGATAATAAAATCCGCATCTACAAGCAGATAATTAGACCAGCGATGACATACGCCTGTCCGGTGTTCTGTAGCCTCTCCAAAACTCAATTGTTGAGACTGGAGAGGGTGCAGAACAAAGCGCTCCGTATAGCCACTAACAGCAGTAGATACATCCGACTAGATGATCTGCGGGAACTAGCAGGAGTAGAAAAACTGCGAGACTTTATCATGAGAATCTCGGATAAGTTCTACAGAACGCATATCCCTAAAAGTCCGCTTACGGCAAACATAACGAGAATCAGAGCAAATCATCATAGGAAACATGGCGTAATCTACCAAAGTTTAGACCTCTACAACGAAGTTGAAGACCAAGAATGAAGAAAGCCGAAAGGTCAAAAAGTCGTTGTACTACTAATTTTTTAAAACTGTTTTTTTTTTCTTTTCCACAGCGTGAGTAGCGAACAATTGTAAACTACTAATGAAATATAAAGGACCTGAATTATCGCAATATAAAAAGCAAGCTCATAAACGCATAAGCTCAGGCAGGAGGCGTTTTAACAAAGTCACTTTTTAAACAGGCATAAAACTGATATGCCAACGAGCTCACCTGCAAACAGCAGCAGGGGCTGCCACTTCGCCCCCATAGGAGGGCAAGAGGGCAGTCGTATACCCCCAACAATGAGCAAATCCCTCCCTTCCTCTCCCATCCCCAACAAGACGAGGAATTAAGGATATCTGTGATATGTATATATTAGTTTTAAGTTTGAAATGTATCGTATTATTATGCAATAAATATTTTTTGGATTTTTTGGATTTGGATTTGGTAACACTCAACGTGGTATGGTCGTTGCCACATCACTCAGAGTTGATTTTAATTGTCTCATCGCGTTATATCCATCATTGACCTTTTCACTTATCTAGCTTATGCTAGATTCGAAAGTCATTTTACTATCAATATAGGTACCTAGGAATCTGGTGCTATTTGACTATTCGACATATTCATTGCCAACCTACACTCGAGAACTATAATTTTTCTTTTTTCATTTCTGAACAAAAACTGCATGAGAACGGTTTTACTAGAGTTCACGATCAGAGAGTTTTTGCAACACCAGGTCGTTAACTCATGTGACAGCAGATTTAGCTTTTCTTGCAGTTCCACAGAACTGTCTGAATCAGCTGCTAGTGTAGTATCGTCTGCATATAAAACAATATGATATGTAGTTACATGTTTTGGCATATCGTTGATGAAGAGCAGGAAAATAAGTGGACCCAAAATGGATCCCTGTGGGACACCTAGATCCATGCTAAATGGAGAAGATTGACAATCTTCCAATTTTACGCGTATTATTCTGTGAGACGAATATAACACCATCCACGAAAGGAAGTTGCCTCTGAAACCGATTGAATAGAGTTTACTCTGAATTAATTCGGGATCAATGATATCAAATGCGTTCGATAGGTCGCAGAAAAGTGCACCAACGTATCTCCCTTTATCAAGGGAATCATATACAGAGGATGCACTCTCCGTCGACCTACCTGGGCAGAATTCGTGTTGGGCTTGATAGATGATGTTGAATTGATCTAAAAATGAGAGCATTTTCAAATAAACACCTCTCTCAGAGATTTTACATATTACTGTGGGTACTGTTATTGGCATATAGTTTCCGATTGAAGTGTGGTGTTACCAAACCAATCTCCAGTTTGTCTGGGAAATCTCCCATTTCTACAGATCTATTGAATATGAATGACAGTGGTTCACTTATGAGAGTTCTAATCTTTTCCACAAGTTTTGTTGGTATGCAATCTATTTCCACGGAATTTGTATTTTTCAGTGATGAAATTATTTCACAAGTATTACTTGGATGGATAGGAGTGAGAAAGAAAGTGTTCTATTTAGGAAAATAATTAATAATTTTGTGGAGTATTTTCATATTCATAACGTCAAAATACAATGTGTCAAACAGTAACTCTTTCTAACTAGATCTATATCACATATGATATACAGAGAGAAAAACAACATATATAACACCTTCCCCTTCAATATAAGTCATTTTTTACTAAAAATGTAACCTGTCTGGTTTTCTTAATTGACTTCGTCTTCTCAAAACACGAGCAGTCATATCTCGATTCATTTCACTGTCATTGTCACTATTGGACACTGAAGAGGGTAAAGAGGGAGCGTCTATCAATGAAGATCGCGGTATAACAGATACATTTTGTGCAACATTCTACCTGGAAGCACTCCCATCTTTTTTCAATTGATCAGTATGTCTTTTCCATGTAATACCGCCATCAACTTCTACAATATAGGTCCTACCACCAAGTACTTGATGAATCTTTCCCTTACACCAACTTTGTGCATTTTTACGGTAATCTTTGACCCACACCTTCTCACCCAGAGAAAAAATGGTATCCCTTCTATTCAATGAAGATTTTTCCATACGAATTTGTTTTTCTCTTACTACATCTTCAGTTGATGGCAATATTAAATCAAATTTGGTTCGTAAATTACGTCCAAAAAGTAGCTGTGCTGGTGTCCTTCCTGTGGTTGTGTGTTCCGAGTTACGGTAATGCAATAGAAAAGTATCCAAAATGAGATCTATGTCTCTAACACCATCATTATATGCTTTTAAAATAGCCTTTTCCATTATTTTCACACCAGACTCTGCTGAACCATTTGTCTCTGGGTGATAAGGTGCGTCAGTTGAATGTTTAATTCCAAACTGATCTAAAAAAGATTCAAATTACCCTGAACAAAAAGTTGGTGCGTTATCAGAACATGATTCTTTGGGTAATCCAAATCGTGCAAACAATTTACGAAGAATTTTAATTGTGGTATTAGTTGTTATGTTCCTAACCTCAAAACAATCAATCCACTTCGAAGTAGCATCTTCAACTACTAAAAAATACTTGTTCAAACATGGCCCAAAAAAATCTACATGGAGTCGAGTCCATGCTCTTTCAGGCCAATCCCAAGAAATCAGTGGGGCTTTGGGCGAATTACTGGCATACACTGCACACGTATAGCAAGAATTTGCTAAGTTTTCAATTTGATTGTCGATATTTGGCCACCAAAAATAAGACCTGGCTAAAGACTTCATTTTTGTCATGCCCATATGACTGGAATGAAGTTCTTGTAAAATACTCTGATGAAATTTCACTGGTACAATCAATCGATATCCCCACATTAAACAACCCTGTTCTTCTGGTATTTGGGATCGTCTATTGAAATATGGCTTCAATTCATCAGAAGTACACTCTGTTGGCCATCCTGTACGGACATAATGTGCTACCTTTCCCAAAATCACATGTTTGGAAGTTTCTTTTTTTATTAATCTAAAATTGATAGGAAACTCAGAATTTTCTTAGTTATTTAAATATGATATTTTATCGCTGTCTTCATTTCCATAAAAATAGAATGAATTGCTTATTTATGGGTGCGGGTGATCGAGACAAAAAATCAGCACAGTTCTTATCAGAACTGATTTATTTAATTTCATAATTAAATGCAGACAGAATATGTGCTGCAAAAACAGGCAAACCTTTCTTTTCTCCAAGAATAGTGAGAAGTGGTTTGTGATCGGTAAACAGTAGAAATTTCCGACCGTATAGATATTGAAAAAACTTTTTAACACCAAATATTATATCAGCTGCCTCTTTTTCAATTTGAGAATATGAAACTTCACTAGAATTCAACAAACGAGATGCAAAAGCAATAGGTCGTTCTGACCCATCATCATAAATATGACTTATTATTGCACCCAAACCCATGCTTGATGCATCTACCGTGAGTTTCACTAGTCTCTCAGAATCGAAATGAGTCAGAACTAACGGAGAGACTAAATGAGTTTTGATACCATCAAAGCTTTTCTGGCACTCAGTTGTCCAGAGCCAATTAACATTTTTCCTCAGTAATCAGTAATCGATAAAGTGGATGTAAAAGAGTAGATGCGTTGGGAATAAATTTACAATAATAATTCACCATACCAAGGAATGGTTTCAGTTCTGAGACGTTCGAAGGAATTTTGGATAATTCAATTGCTTCTACTCGTTCCTTAGTTGGGTGTAAACCATCTTTATCGATCACATGACCCATATAATTGATCGATTCCTGAAGGAATGCACATTTTTCTTTCTTAACTTTTAGCCCACATTCTTTGAGTCTTGTTAAAACTTTCTGCAATCTTTCAATGTGTTCTTGATCGTTACTACCAGTTATCAGAATGTCATCTATAAATGAGACGACTCCCGGTATAACAAGTATTTGTTCTAATAAATTCTGAAAGATAGATGGCGCGCAGTTAATTCCATACGGCAGCCTTTTATCAGAGAATAATCCCTTATGAGTGGAAATGGTAACTAATTTGATGGATTCATCAGTGAGATTTATTCGTTGATAAGCTTCGGACAAATCAATTTTGGAAAAATTTTCGCCACCTTGTAATTGACTGAATAGATATTATATTCTGGGTAATGGGTATTGTTGTATCTCCAACTGAGGACTGAGAGTAATTTTGAAATCGCCACATATTCTAAGACTACCATTTTTTTTCAAAATGGGGACAATCGGAGTTGCCCATTCTGAGAACTCTACTGGAACGAGGACATCATTTTTGACCAAATGTGCAATTTCTTGTTCTATTTTAGGTTTAAGAGCAAATGGTACCGGACGTGCTTTGAAAAATTTTGGAACATAATCAACCTTCAATTTTAAAGATACCTTGAATTTATTGAAAGAACCCATTTTGCAATCAAAAATTTCTGCATTTTGTTTCACCAGCTCATCAAGCTTAGTGGAAGGATATATAAAAAATTGTTTTGGAAATTTTCTACCTTACAAAATCCTAGATTCAATGTTTTCAAACCATTACGGCCTATTAAAGGAGGGCCTCCGTTTTGAATTATATGTTTTCAACACAGTTTTGATTTCATCGTAAACAATATTCAGATTAATATATCCAATTGGTTTGAAAGTGATACCAACATAATCACGTAAAGATAAATCATTTTGAAAAATTTTCTTATCTCGGAAATACTTTGTATACAGTTTTTCCGAAATGGCTGCATGAGCAAAGCCTGAGTCTGCTTCGAAATTTATCGGAATATTTTCCACTGTCAGATTGACATAAAAGGGTTTGACATTTCCTTTCTCGTCAAAAATTTCAATTTCACTGAGACTGAAAATATTTTCAATTGCATCATCAGACACAACATCATTATCAGCCAAAAAATGTTGTGCTTTAACATTTTTGCACATTGGCGATAAATGGCCTGTTACACCACACCTATGACATATAAAATTACGAGAATAACATTCCGTCGATTTGTGATTTCCGCGACCACAAACCGAACATAAGTTATTCAAAGCAGAATATTTTTTGTCATAATTACGGCCCCTCAAATGTCCTCGAGAATGTCCTGCTGCATATTGATGGGATCCTCTTGAATTCACCCGAGCCAAAGATCGTTCGTGCTTGTTGAAATGTAGTTCGTCAACTTCCACCAATGAAGACGTGGTCATAGGTGTTTTATTTATAGTTGTTCTCCTTGATTGTTCAGCTAGTGCTGACTCTTTCAACAAAGCAATACTTATAACCTTAGACATTGATAAACTATCCTTACTGGCATCTTCTTCGAATAACTTATCTATTATCTTATTTTCAATAACGAAAATGTCTCTCATGACTATGTATAACATGGCCGGACTGAACTTGCAGTTGACCGCCAAACTTTCAACCTTAGCTGCCCAGTTGGAAACCCTTTCGTTAGTTTCTTTTCTGGCGCTGTAGAACTTTGAACGTTCGGCAAACACTGATTTTACCACAGAAAGATGTAAAAGTAGTAGTTCATTCAATTCTGCAAAACTCTTCTCCTTGGGTGCTTTAGGTATACATAAATTCTTCAGAAGTACATAACATTCTCATTCAAAGTATTCAAAAGAATAGCTCTTTTCCGTGCTCCTTCTGTGATGTTGTTTGCCAGGAAGAACTGGTCCAATCTCTCTAAGAATACGGCAAAATCGGAATGTTTTGGATCAAATGATCCCACAAAACCCAACAACGCACTGCTCATTTTCCTTACTTTTTGTGTGACAAAGTGTTGAAATGTGAGTCCTGTACTGTATTCCGGTCGCCAATGTTCTATTCAGGAAAATAATTAATAATTTTGTGGAGTATTTTTATATTCATAACGTCAAAATACAATGTGTCAAACAGTAACTCTTTCTAACTAGATCTATATCACATATGATATACAGACAGGAAAACAACATATATAACAGAAAGTTTGAGGCACATACATAGTTATGAAATTGTTAAAAGATGTAGAGCCGAAATGTGTATTTATAGTATCAGGTGCTATGGTTGAAAAATAATCTCCAAAAGCGTTTACAATTTTGTTTTTATCTCTGATACATTTACATAAAGTAAGATCTCAATATCCATATTTTGTTCAGATTCACCTGTTTTTCGTATCAGATAGTTGTATCAGATTGTTTTCCATAGAGATTATTTCTTGTGTAACCTATTTCTTATGTAACCCATTGCTTGTTTTGTTCCATTCCCAGGACAAGAGATTTCTTTACAGTGGGACATATTAGTTCAATGGAATGAGTAAGTTTATTAGAAAATGACTCGTATGCAGAGTTAATATTGTCAAAACTTTCGTAAACAGACTCTAAAAAGTATCCTGTTCAAGGCAAGCTTGGAGGTGAGTGATATTTTCAGTACTCATATTCAAGTAAGTTATATTTTTTCTTGTATCTAACTTTTGGATAGTAGAGAAAGGTTACCCGAGTGATAGACATTAGTGGTCTGCTAGGTTCATATTCAGAACTTTTCCACTATATAGTGATTGTGGAATATTTGTGATGAAATAATCCATTTTTGAGACACTCGTTTTAGCGTTTGAATATGTAAATATTCTTGTTGGTTTCCAGGTTTTTATAAGTAAGGTTGAAACTTTTTCGTTTTTTGAATCACATAGGTAATTTATATTTAGATCGACACATAAAAATTTTATTTTTGAGTTTTCCATCAGAGTAGTTAAGGGTATTGAATAATATTTCAAAGAAAGTTTCGGAAGCAACATTTGTGGGTCCGTATGTTAAAATTAGGCAACATTTTTTATTATTCATAGAAAATGAAATTGCACAGGTCTCAAATTCTAATTCCACTGATGAATTATTGATATGAATGAAGCTCTTGTTTGAATACCAGATCTTTTTTTGTTTCAATTAAAATACCTCCATGGACGTGATTTTGTCTGTTAAAATAAGTTGCAAGAGTATATCCATCGAACTGGATGGTGTTCATATTGAGGTTTTTACACCAAGTCTCAGATATACACAATATATCAGGACTTTGGTCGATTATAATCACCGCAATTTGGTTCGTTTTGTTCAGTATAAATTGGGAGTTCAGATGTATTATTTCAAAATTCCTTTTCAGTGCACTTACTGTTTCGTGAGAAGAACTAAAAGTCATCCGATTGATAGTTTTGATAGGGCTGTCGAGGTGGTTTCCGAAATTGAAACCTCTTGATAATGACCTTCTTAGGCCAATTTAAAGATCATAAAGGGTCTCTCGAAGTTGCATGTCAGCTCCTACTCTGGATTGAGTTGAGTTACCTCGAAAGCGAACCCAGAAGATCTCACCTCTAAAAATGCTTTTAATTTTTCTGTAGTTGTATGCGATTTGCAGCGACCGACATACAACCATAGCATTGGTTCCCTGTCACTGAAGTCATTGTTTTCATATGAAAGTGTGCCTACCTCATATCCACATTTTTTTTCGTGTCCTAGCCGTTTCGTTTGACTGAAATATTGGTTTTGCAGCTGAGCTGTTGTCTGTTGTTCTCAATGTTTTGTTCCGTTTTGTATTTTCTACTCCAGTCCAGGTTTGTTTGTCGTCTGAAGGTTTTTCAACAGTGGGTTGCACAGAAATAATCGTGTTGGATGATGAACAGGGTAGAAATGATTGATCTAAATCAGCTGGGACTGCGACACTTTTTGTATTTCGGAAAGATTACCTGATAAAAGTCTGACCCTATCAATATTTGACTCCTTGAGATTTTGCACTTCCATCTTCAAGTTAGAGATTTCATGTGATAATGAACATTTTTTATTCTGAAATGTTAATTTTTTTTAAAAAGGAAGTTATGGTTTTTGAACTTGAAACAAGTCCCGTCGTTCAGTTGAAAACCTTTTATTTTAATTTTCAAATAAAATGCAGAGAATTTTTATAAACGGTTTGTTTGCTTCACAAACTGTAATAGAGAAAGGCATACTCGTAACGCGAAAACACTCGGTCTTCCAATTCAGCTGTGAGGTGACAATCTCATATATATATATATATATATATATATATATATATATATATATATATATATATATATATATATATATGAAAGGAGGGTAGTCGCTGACTAGTTAAGAGTAAAACTAATAGTAGGGTCTGCAGCAATGTAAAAGAAAACTCTTTGAAGTTTTTCCAAGCTTTCGGAATCGTTTATTCCATCATCAGGGAGACTACAAATGGAAAAAATTGTGCATATAAGAACTGTAAAAAACAAATTATATGAGTACTTACATCTATCTTGAGGATGTTTACATATAAGTACATAATGGTATATAAGATACATTATTAATAGAAAATGACTTCTAGCTTTTGGATAA
This sequence comes from Gonioctena quinquepunctata, assembly GCA_018342105.1. NCBI lineage: Eukaryota > Metazoa > Arthropoda > Insecta > Coleoptera > Chrysomelidae > Gonioctena > Gonioctena quinquepunctata. The sequence continues at coordinate 27,973 of JAFIRS010003736.1, read as the reverse complement.
TTAATTTCAAATTACATTTCTGAATGAAAAGACAAATTCTTGTACATAGAAACAACATTCAGATATTCATTCTCGGAACTGACAGTTACTAATCTGACAATGACACTTCTCATCGTAGAACAATTCAAATTCAGTTTAGGTTAGAATCACCACGTTCAGAAACTCTGACTTCTTGGTGTTTTATGTCGAGTGAAAGTAAAAAAGAATAAATTTCACTCAGATGGTTTATATCTGTTTTTTTATTGATGGAGTCATTCTCTTGATAGATAAAAGCCATTTCTAAGAAAGACCTTTTTGAAAGATGTGATTCTCTTGCAAGAACAGTTGATGAAAGATAGTTCATTTGGTGGTCACAATCATTGACATGTTTAGCTAAAGCACATCTCTCAGGATGTAGTCTACTATCACTCTTATGAGAAATGATTCTATCCTTCAATAATCTTTTTGTTTGGCCAATATAATTCTTATCGCAATCATGACAAGGGATACTATAAATAACATTAGTAAGTGATAAAAGAGGAATTTTGTCTTTTACTTTTGTATATATTTGTCTTATTGTAGTGACTGTTCTATTTGCAATTTTGATGTTTTCAAAAGGTTTAAAAATTCTGGTCAGTTTAGGTGTTATTTCTTTTATATAAGGTAACGAAGCATAAAAAATTGAAACTTGATTCATATCAGTAACACGTTCATTATGAGAATTGTTATTTTGTCTTATGGTATTATCAACTTCTGTTAAGGATGTGCTAAATAATATTTTTTTAACTAAAGATGGTGGATAAAATTTTGTAAGAAAAGTTCTTGAAGTTTGTTCAAATTTTTTATGGAAAGATATATCAGAAATTTTGAGTACTCTGTCTTTCATTTGTTTCAACAAATTCACTTTCATCGAAAATTTGTGATAAGAAAAGAAATTCAAATACCTTCCTGAACTACATGGTTTTCTATACCAATCAATCAATATTGTGTTATCAACCAATCGGATAAGTTTTGTATCAAGAAAAGGTACTGAGAGATCTAAGTCTTCTGTTTCGATTGTAATTGTATGAATGGGTCGTAGCTATTAAAAGTATCCAAAATTTCTGTTATACCATTTGTTGGTAAAGCTAAAATTATATCATCCACATATTTTTTGATGAAAAATAATTCAAAAGGAGTACTGGAATCACTGTGTCTAGAATTCATCCATAACATAAGTTGCAAGAATTGGTGAAATTGAAGATCCCATAGGAGTTCCAAAAGTTTGTCTGAAATATTTTCCATTGAATGAAAAATAGTTGTTTTCAAAGAGGAATCTTATCAAGTTGGAAGAACAATCTTTTTCAATAGTACAGTGTCTACTGATGCGAACCCAATTCTTATCTATTGCTCTAAGGCAAGTATCTAGATAAACATTACTAAAAGAGAGCAACATCTAAACTGGCAAGAACATAGTTATCTGGTAATTTGTTTCTATTAAATTTTTTGAGAATTCAAAGGAATCTTTGATCGAATAAATATTATCTGAATCATAAGCAATAGACAAAATATTCCGTTAAAAAGGAAGCAATTTGTTCTGTAGGAGAACCTATACAAGCTATAATAGGTCTCACTGATAAATTTGGTTTGTGAATTTTCGGTAAAGAGTAAAATTTAGGAGAAATACCATTATAACTAGTAAGCTTTTTTTTAACCGTGTCATCTATTTGATTCTTATCCTCAAGAGTTTTTATCAAATTATTATATTTTCTTTGTATTTTTGTTGTTGGATCATCATTTAGTTCAATACGAAAATGAAACTAGCAAAAGAATACAACAGAAGATGTTTTTTACTTCAGTGCAGACTACGAGGCATTCTTCCTAACCATATAATATCTACGACAAGACCTGTCCAGCAGTTACTACTCAGACAGAATGCTCACACAAACATTCCTGAACGAAATCACAGGTTAGGAGTACAACTTATTAACATTGAAATCGACACCAATCAAATTTTGATCAACAAATTAGAAAATTCATTAATACTATTAAAAAGAGACATTATTTCGTTTACAAACGAATTGATTTTTGCAAATTTTTACAGTAAACAAATCATTCAATATAATAGATTATTTCATAAAATAAAAACAAGGAATATAAAAAATTGAATGATTTGAGAGAAAATGAAAATAAAATTAAATTGAAAACAAATCCAAATTGGATAAAGAACATATCAAATACAGTGATTCCTCAAGACATTTCACAATTTTTGTCTTTAGGACCAAAATTTAGTATCGAACCAATAATAAAAAAAGACATTTCTATAAAAAACATTTTAGTAGATGTAGACTACATCATTTCCTCTATCAATGACAATAAAAAAAGAAACATCACTATAGCTAGAGCTACTAATGTGATTACCAACCATTTACTTAATGTTGACTATAGAAAAAATGATATTTTTCGAAAACTTTATAACAAGTCAAGAACATTTTTGAAAGATAACCCAGAATTGATTCTTACTCAGTCAGATAAAGGTAATGTTACTGTTATTATGGAAAAACAACAATATCTAGATTTATCTAATGATATCATTAATAACAGTACTTCCTATATTGAACTAAATGATGATCCAACAACAAAAATACAAAGAAAATATAATAATTTGATAAAAACTCTTGAGGATAGGAATCAAATAGATGACACGGTTAAAAAAAAGCTTACTAGTTATAATGGTATTTCTCCTAAATTTTACTCTTTACCAAAAATTCACAAACCAAATTTATCAGTGAGACCTATTATAGCTTGTATAGGTTCTCCTACAGAACAAATTGCTTCCTTTTTAACGAATATTTTGTCTATTGCTTATGATTCAGATAATATTTATTCGATCAAAGATTCCTTTGAATTCTCAAAAAATTTAATAGAATCAAATTACCAGATAACTATGTTCTTGCCAGTTTAGATGTTGTCTCTCTTTTTAGTAATGTTTATCTAGATACTTGCCTTAGAGCAATAGATAAGAATTGGGTTCGCATCAGTAGACACTGTACTATTGAAAAAGATTGTTTTTCCAACTTGATAAGATTCCTCTTTGAAAACAACTATTTTTCATTCAATGGAAAATATTTCAGACAAACTTTTGGAACTCCTATGGGATCTTCAATTTCACCAATTCTTGCAGCTTATGTTATGGATGAATTGCTAGACACAGTGATTCCAGTACTCTCTTTTGAATTATTTTTCATAAAAAAATATGTGGATGATATAATTTTAGCTTTACCAACAAATGGTATAACAGAAATTTTGGATACTTTTAATAGCTACGACCCATTCATACAATTCACAATCGAAACAGAAGACTTAGATCTCTCAGTACCTTTTCTTGATACAAAACTTATCCGATTGGTTGATAACACAATATTGATTGATTGGTATAGAAAACCATGCAGTTCAGGAAGGTATTTGAATTTCTTTTCTTATCACAAATTTTCGATGAAAGTGAATTTGTTGAAACAAATGAAAGACAGAGTACTCAAAATTTCTGATATATCTTTCCATAAAAAAATTTGAACAAACTTCAAGAACTTTTCTTAAAAATTCTTATCCACCATCTTTAGTTAAAAAAATATTATTTAGCACATCCTTAACAGAAGTTGATAATACCATAAGACAAAATAACAATTCTCATAATGAACGTGTTACTGATATGAATCAAGTTTCAATTTTTTATGCTTCGTTACCTTATATTAAAGAAATAACACCTAAACTGACCAGAATTTTAAAACCTTTTGAAAACATCAAAATTGCAAATAGAACAGTCACTACAATAAGACAAATATATACAAAAGTAAAAGACAAAATTCCTCTTTTATCACTTACTAATGTTATTTATAGTATCCCTTGTCATGATTGCGATAAGAATTATATTGGCCAAACAAAAAGATTATTGAAGGATAGAATCATTTCTCATAAGAGTGATAGTAGACTACATCCTGAGAGATGTGCTTTAGCTAAACATGTCAATGATTGTGACCACCAAATGAACTATCTTTCAGCTGTTCTTGCAAGAGAATCACATCTTTCAAAAAGGTCTTTCTTAGAAATGGCTTTTATCTATCAAGAGAATGACTCCATCAATAAAAAAACAGATATAAACCATCTGAGTGAAATTTATTCTTTTTTATTTTCACTCGACATAAAACACCAAGAAGTCAGAGTTTCTGAACGTGGTGATTCTAACCTAAACTGAATTTGAATTGTTCTACGATGAGAAGTGTCATTGTCAGATTAGTAACTGTCAGTTCCGAGAATGAATATCTGAATGTTGTTTCTATGTACAAGAATTTGTCTTTTCATTCAGAAATGTAATTTGAAATTAATTATCCAAAAGCTAGAAGTCATTTTCTATTAATAATGTATCTTATATACCATTATGTACTTATATGTAAACATCCTCAAGATAGATGTAAGTACTCATATAATTTGTTTTTTAATTCTTTATGCACAATTTTTTCCTTTATTTGAAATTAATTATCCAAAAGCTAGAAGTCATTGCTGCAGACCCTACTATTAGTTTTACTCTATATATATATATATATATATATATATATATAGTATACAGTAAGTATACAAATTCGAAACCGTTTGCTAAATCAGACAAGATCTATGAATGATTTGGAACTGTTCAGAAAATATGTTAAAAATCTCCTGATAGGGAAGTGTTCTGGACTTTCTATAGTTTGTGAGATATATTAATGAATTGTATGGTATATACTGTTGGTTATCACAAATTATGTATTTCATTGTATACTTGCTGACCCAACAGACGTTGTCATGTCCAAATTTCTATATTCCATAAAAAAAATCCTGAAATCTCTTGTCCGCGTGGAATTTATTTTTTTCCTATGATTTTTTTGTGCTGTTCCATCGAAGTTATGCTTTTGACTCTCCCGCTTCCCATTATCCCGTTTTCCCATTATCCCGTTTTCCATTAATCCCGTTTTATCGTTATCCCGTTTTATCGTTTCCCGTATTCCCGTTATCCCATATTCCCGTTATCTCGTTCCCTCTATCCCGTTTCCTCGTTTTATTATATATATATATATATATATATATATATATATATATATATATATATATATATATATATACAGTGCGTTCATAAAGTGTGAAAACGCTCCATTATCTTACGAGTTAATCATTTTTGGAGGTAAAGCTCGGACAGGTCGACTTTGTATTTTAGTTTTCCACCTTTTTAAATAAAACATTATTTTTTCCCCGACCACCTTACAAGATATGAAGTCATCGATAGTTTTTTTAAATTAAAAGGGTATATTTTCATATCAAAATTTGAAAGACCATATAATTCCAACTCGATGAGTTACTTGCGGAATCTGGAGTTTCAAGAGTAAGAGTTTATTCCAGATTCTGGAACGCAGCAAAGTATCAGCTCAGGATTGTGTTCACTAACGCCGAAAATGAAGAGCCAATTCAGGAATATTATTACATATCCAAAATAGGTGTCAGGACCGTCGGATGCTGTGCTCACGTTGCTAACGTTTTATGGTTTCTTGGTTATGCTCGCCATAACCAAGGAGTCAAATATCCAAAAACCAGTTTATTAAGCCATGTGCTCGATGCCGCCAATAGTATAAACCAGATAAATCCCAATGATATGATGACAAATGAATAAGGTAGTATCCTCCCAACCAACGATCGAGTACTTAGATTGGGGTTGACATGGCGTAAGAGGCTTGATTTTTCCTTTATATAGTTAAGATGATTTATGATTGTGTTACGTTCGTTATTATAGTCTTATGTTACTAAATAATTCCTTTTGTCCTCGATTTGATTCATAATATTTCAAATGATTTCTTGCGATTTCTAAGATAGTTTATGATTGTTTTTTTTTATTATCATCATTGTTAACATCATTATTATTATTATGAATGTTACCCTTATTATTATATTATTTTTGATTGATCTACTCATTCATTTTGCCAACGATCATATTAATAGATAGTATTCATTCGTATGTGTAAACTTTATTGCAACATTTATTGAAAAATATAGTATTTTCAAGAATTCGGGGGTGAATATCGAAAGTTCCATTCATATTTTGCTTCCAACACCTGGACCTCTGAGGATATATGATTATGATTATTCCGTTTTTCCCCATTACAGCTTGCTGAGCCTCGTTATGAATATTCTGGAAAACATATTCGATATTGTTGGATATATTCGGATTCGATCATTATGGTTTCTCTTCAGAAAATACCCAAAATATATCTTTTCTCGAAAATGTGAATTATTCTGGCGTTATCTTATAGCATGGAAAGATGTATGGAAGATCTTGGATTTGTATCTCATTTCATAGCCAGTGTGGAGCAGTGTATGAAAAATTATCGACGGCGGTGCGTAATAAACTGAGGAAGACCATTTCTCAGTCGGGTTCTGGGCGCCGGACATCCAAATTCCACCCCAACCAGAAATGAAAATTCTCCGATTGCTACGCAAATACCGCAAAAAATGGAAAAGATCCATTTTCAAAGCTCTATATCTCGAAAACTGTCCATTTTCGAGCTTTTTGGCTTTGGTCACTTTTGATCAGCCCATCGAGAACTAAAACATACCAAAATTCAGCTAAATTCAGGGAGAGACATTTCCCATAAGAAATTTGCTGGTCCTTTGAACCCAAATAAGTACTGTCTATATTCTTGTGTGCTTTTGTTTAATAGTTAAGTGAACTCTTGTATTTTGGATATAATATGAATTAAATCTTCTTAGAATTTTATAATTGAATCGAACGAAAAGGAAACTAGTTTAGTTACACTTCTTCCATTTGATTTGAGTCGGTAGAATTATCAGGAAGCGTTTATGATATTCGAGTCTTTTTCCAACTTCATAGGTACACTAGCGGACTCGACAGACTTTGTCCTGTCCAAATTTATATGTTCCCTAAAATGTTTTTTCCGAAAACTCTCGTCCGCGTAGAATTTCTTTTTTTCCATGTTTCCTTTATGTTGTTCCATCTAGATTATGATTTGACTTCTTCCGCTTCCTGTTGCCCCGTTATCTCGTTTTCCCGTTATCCCGTTATCCCGTTTTCCTGTTGTCCCGTTTTTTATTCATCCCGTTATTCCGTTTTCCCGTTATTCCCTTATCCTGTCATCCGGTTATCCCGTTTTCCCGTATTTTCGTTATCCCTTCATCCCGTTATCCAGTTATCCAATTATCCCGTTATCCTGTTATCCCATTTTTTCATCATCCCGTTATCCCGTTTTCCCCTTATCCCCTTATCCTGTCATCCCGTTTTCGCGTTTTTTCGTTATCCCATTATTCCCGTTATCCCGTTTTCCTGTTATCCCGCTTTTTCTATGAAATAAAATAAAAAATAGGGGTTGATTGTAGAAGAATGAAAATTAATAGTGATATGAATTCATGTCATGACAAAATAAAAATAAAAATCTTGCCAAGAAAGTAGGGGTTGATCGTTGAATGCTGTATCATAAAAAAATAATAAATTTTTTTTTTTCTAAAAAATGAAAAAAAATTCAGGGGTGGACCACCCTTAACATTTAGGGGGATGATTTGTGAATCTAAACCACCCAGGGCGCCACCCAAACGCATACAAAAAAAATTCATTCAATTCGGTCCAGCCGTTTAGGAGGAGTTCAGTGCCACACACGTACAGTATAATATATATATATATATATATATATATATATATATATATATATATATATATTTATTTATTTATATATATATATAAAGATAAAAACGTGTGCGGTCGGGGGACCCCCGTTAGGAACGAAGTTCCTTTACGGGGCTTGCGGTAGGTGTTGAGTGCTAGAAATCATCAGATAATACCAAGCAATACTATATCCTTTTTCCAAACTCCTCCGCTACAGTAACAGGTATTTCATTCCCGATAATACTATTTTGATATTTGATGATGAGGCCGCAAATTGCACGATTTAAATTTCCTAGAGGCAAAATTTTGAAAAAATTGCGATAAAATCCTCTAGCACAAAAGATATTTGATGAGAATATTTCCCAAATCATATTTGAAACCGGATGAAATCACCAGAATGCATGTTATATTATAATTTTCAACGGGGAAAGTTACAACAATTCTTCGTTTTACAGGTTCATTCATTCACAATGATCATTCACTGCTCTAGAACTTACCCAAAAACCCAAAATTTATATATATATATATATATATATATATATATATATATATATATATATATATATATATATATATATATATATATATATATATATTTTTCACTATCAGATCTAAAGTTCGTATCTGATACCGATTTAAAAAAAAGAAGTTTCCTTGGTATGGGATCGAACCCGAACCGACCGCGTGAGAGACTATGATGCTAACCACTGCTCTATGAGGACTTTTATTGATATAGAGAAAATGACATGATTAAATTATTCATTGACTGACTTGAAAAACGGAGGCTTTCCAGGTATATTTGAATTCAAATATCAAATCACTGTATGTAGGGAGTTCAAAAACCCTTATTATATCAATTTTGCATTTCCTTTTTCCCTATATAGGAATTAAATGCGTTTACATTCAATTATGACAGGACCAAGAGTAGTTGTAGCACATACTCGTATATAATAGAAAGAGACAGAGAGAGAGAGAGCGAGAGAAAGTCGCGTTGAGGGGGCATAGCACTTTTTTCTTACGTTACATTCTCTACGAGTTGACACCTACCGCAAGCTGCGTGAAGTAAATTCGTTCCAATATCAATATTGATGATAATTTACACATACTACAAGCTTTTCCATGTACGATATATGTAATATTATGCTTTATTAATTGGTAATAGAGACAGTTATTATTATTATTATTATTATCTGGGCGTTGATCGTATATTAGTCAATCAGTGAGTCATTACATGTAATTATATATGTACATATTCCCCAAACAGGGGTAGCTGCTGTGAACATTTGAGGAGATCCTTCGACTGTTTTCCGTTTCCATCATCAGAATAATTCCGGGCCTCCATTATGTTGTAGTGTCATCAGAACTACATATGTGTGCCAAGTTTCAACAGAATTGGTTCACAGGTGTAAAATCAATAAATCATCCCCTATTTCTTTACTCTTGAGGGTGTAATCTTTTTCTAATTCAAATTGGACCAACTTCGGAACATACCTTATACTATGAGAAAAGAATCGTCCGAATCGGATTAATAAGTACAAAGTTATGCGTGGTAGAAGTAAAAATTCAGTGGGTGAACCAACAATTATCTTCCATTTTCCTACCCTTTTTCAAATTCAAATGGGACCAACTTCGAAGTATACCCTATCCATTGAAAAAAAAAAAAATCGGACTACTCTGTGAAAATTCATGCGTGGTCATACATAAAAAAAATATACGCGTCGACTAGAGAACCTGCTTCTTTTTTCCGTCGGTTAAAAAGAAGCAAAGTAAGATTTGCAGTCTCTCTGTGTTTAAAATGAAATAATAGGCTCATAATATACTTGTGATAATGCGGAATTTTCTATAATAGGCAATTTGAATTCAGAAGTTGAAGTGGTAAAACCACGTTTCAAACGGAATCACATTTGTATTTCTACCCCTTCCAATTCTAATAGATTCGCATGATTGTCATTTCGAGTTCAGAATTCAAACATTGAGAACCTGGTGGATATGTATCAGATCCCCTTCCATTTATCCTATAGAGTTATTAATTACGTATCGGGAAATATTCCACCGTCATCATGTATGCTGTTTGCAGACGACGTAGCCTTATATTAACAATACGTTGATAGTAAAATTTCACAATAATCAATGGAATCAGCTGAGCATAGAGCTGAATGATGGTTTTCAATAAACACGTGTTATTACCCGATAATATACATACCTAGATATAACCAATTTATATATGACGAATGTGGCCACCTCAAATATGAAAAATTATTTCAACGAATAATATGCATCACTACCCAATAGGTTGAACAAAAAAGTATATTTATGAAGTTGAACCTTCAACAAATATGAAAATTGCCTGCGTATCAAAGTCATATTATCAGATAATACATACATAAACTTCCCAAATTTATGACGCTATAGAAATCAGAAATAGGAAGGCGTCTTCCGCTAAGATGTAATAAACCTTCGATTTAATGTATAAAAACCCGGTAAAAAAATTCTTAATTATTAATCAGAATTAAGAAATCGTTTGATAAAAATATTGTGTGTGAAATCCAGAATCTGTGGCAACAGGGTAAGCTTTATATGTTGGTGTTTTGTATTACTTTGGCAAATTAGATCTTTTCCAACCATTATTAAATTGAATGACTTATTCGATTTTCTACGAAATCTCTATCCAAAGTGAAAATGTTCTTTATGAAATCCTAATCACATATTTGAGTATGGCAATTTGTATTTTTTTTCAAATTGGAAATTAAATTAGCCCTGACTTCTGAAATACTCTATAGAATCTCCAGTTATTTGTAGTATGAACAAAAAAACAAGACTTCCATCACTGCGAAATACATTCCAAAATATTTTGACTTATTGTTGTTAGTTGACTCTATACCTAGAATTATTTCACAGTTTATATTATTCAATCAAATTAAATTTATATCCAGTGTGGGTAAAGAATTACAAATGATTATGAATCAGTCCTACAGTTCCGTTGAATGATACGTGCTCATTCAACAATTATTATTTTTCATCACTGTTCTAGTTGCTCTTTCAATAGAGTCTCAGACATTCAGTACAAGAGTAGGTAAAAGCATTTGACTTATATAAAGTATATAACTTTCTTACAATTGATTTGGAATGATACTTGTTCATTCATCATAGTTCCCTTGATTATTTTAGATTGTTAAATTATTAAAATATTGAAAATTACATTCAGTGTGGTTGGAAAAAGCTGAATTTGTTTCATAATGGCTTTCAGACAGATCAAAATTGTTGTTCATCTCAAAGTAATTTCTGAAATTGTTAGATTCTTTGAATCTCAGCTGCCCTATACAGGGACTCCAAAAAATCAATACAACTTACTGTCAGTTGTAAAACAATAATTATCCAGGTTTACATTTTTGGAACATGTATATAGTACTATGGAAGTACTGAAGTTGAATTTATTAGAATATCATACAATACAGTGTGCATTTGTTGTAACAAAGTAATCTTTTTTCTATTGTTATAGTTTATTTGATTCATAGGTGCTCCAATTATTTGCATAGTATCCTTAACTAGATTGGTGAAGTACACAATTTGAACGATTTCTGCTCTCTATTAATTGGGAGGACGATTCTTATCTGCCGCTTGATAAAAATCGCCAGTGAGTTTTTATGAATTATTCACAACCAGTATAGCCCTTTATAAACATCAACATATAATTCAAAAAAAATTATGCAGGGCCGGTTCATGACACACCTTCAACAAGAATCCCAATAAAACCCAAATAATAAAAACAAATCACTAACCTTCATGAAAACTCCTTGGTCACCCAAAAATGGAACTTACACTTCGAAAAACTTTGTTCCGGACTCTCCCATCAGCTCTTACTTTCGAGAAAACTGAAAAAATAATTAGTATTAATGCACTGAAAATATCTTGGGGCACGGTAGTAACCCCGCCAAGTCGAGCAAAAGCAAAACAAACAAAAACAGCCGTTCCATTCTTCTTCTAAGCCACTCAGAGCACTTTCGACCCCTCCTGTACCTTCGTTATGGATAAACCTAAAAGCCTGAATTTCATTGACCAAGAAGACATATATTGCTAAATTACCTATTATTTATACCTATAGTTTTTACGAACTATTGCCAGTCGATGTTCTCACCCTCAAACTCCAAATTTTGAATTGAGTTAGTGTTTAGCCTATGAAGGAAGGAAAAACTGATACATCCTGAAATTCCAGTCACGTTTTTAAATTTCAGTCCTGTTTACTTTTCGGTTGGTAAATTCACGTCTCTTTATTACAAATATAATAATGAATACTATCTATAATCTAATCTATGGATATGGATTGATTATTAATCTACAATTTACCTCTGAGGTAGAAGTCAACCGAAGCATCCCTTATGTAGACATGAGAGTATGTAGAAGGTTTGACAATGTTCTTCGCACAAAATGGTATAGGAAACCAATATCTTTCAACAGATTCATAAGTTTCCATTCCTATCATGCTCCAAACATGAAAACAAATCTGGTTAAAGGTATGAAAAACAGAATAGTGTGTTTATCACATCCAACTTTAAAAAAAGGGAATGTTTAAATGAATTTAAAACTATTTCAAAAGAAAATTCATATCCGATTAAATTTATTAATAAATTACTATTCAGTACTGATCGTCAACCTAGCGTTACTATTATTGAACCTGGAGTTGCAAATATAAATTTTGAACCTGTAACATTAAATTCTCCAATTATAAACACAATTGTTCAACCTCAACCAGTAGAATCATTTATATATAAAACATTACCGTATGTAAGAGAACTAACTTCTAAACTGACTAACGTATTTAAATTAGATAAACTACGCATTGCCAACAAAAATATCAAAACTATTGCTAGTCATTTATAGTATTCCTTGCTTAAACTGTGATAAAATTTATATCGGTCAGACGAGTAGGAATTTAACAGGCCGCATAGCATCTCATAAGAGTGATTGTAAAATAAAAAAAAAGTTTGCATTACTGAACATAATATTAATCAATCATTTCAGTAATTTCAACAACCCTTCTATTTTAGCAGTAGAGAATAACTACCACAAAAAGAATTTCCTTGAAATGGTTTACATAAAAAATGAACCTAATAGCATGAATAAACGATCTGATATTTCCAACCTTAGTGTTATTTACAAATACTTATTAAAACTTGATTCTAACTGAAGTTTTGAAAAAAAAAACTGCTTATTATTTCTTGATTTTTTCTCTCATTTATCAATTTTTGTCATATATATTGGTACTATTCTTTTTGTTTTGTGGACAAAACACATGTTTCTCCCATGACATTTTGACTTTGACATATGACACTTGACACTTTCTGTCTTGCATTTCCTGTCATCCACCATTTCCATTTTCAGTCATGCTTTAACCATGTGGTAATTGTCCTGTCAAATTTTAAATTGTTTAAATTATGTTCCTAAACAATATGTGCTTTTACAATTGTTAAATTTTTATATTACTAGTAGTGCTTCATAGTGATATGATTTTGAAAAGATACTCAATTACACAATGGTGATTAGATCGCTGTCTTCACTTAACCTCACCTTGATAAGTTCTTTCAATTTGTTTAAAATCGCATTTCACAATTGTATTTTCCTTTTTTCACAGATGTCTTGATAATGAAAATAAACATTTTAAAGTTCTCAACCCAAAGTATCTTCTACTAAGTTTATTTCAAAATATATATATATATATATATATATATATATATATATATATCTCTCTCGTGGAGTTATTACCTTCGGTACGTAACAAAAATGTGAAAAGGATCAAATTATAGATAGAGACACCTATAATCTGTGTGGTGAAGCTTAGACCTGTTATCGTGGAATTTTGAAGACACGAGATTTCGTGCAACATCAATAGGTCACCGACAGATCTCAGCATAGACCAACCTACTATACCAATAGTCGTACTTCTATTTGCGTTCGCGTATATATATATATATATATATATATATATATATATATCTTGTCATTCAGTTGTCAAACTGGATAAAGTTATTTCCAATTGTACGAATCAAGTTTCTCTTAGAAGCTGATATATTACAAATTGGCGACGAGCTATTCGGAAAGTGGAGCAAGGTGCTTCGTCAGAATCGATAAATAGAGTTCAACGTGAACTAATTATTGTTCAAGTAGAACAAGTTTGAATATGCCGAAAACCATTGAAAACCAAATGCCGGTTCTGCGAGGAACCATAGGTTCCCTTGCTGAATACAAGATGGGCACCGATTGGACAGCATATGAGGAACGCATGGAACAATATTTTTTGGCAAATTATGTAGAAGAAAGCAAGAGAGTTCCAGTACTTCTAACGTTTATTGGTGAACAAGCACATCAAATTCTGCGAGATCTTCGCACCAAAAAATAAAAGATACGATGACCGGTGTAAAATTTTACGAGGACAGTTTTCGAAAAAGATTTCAGTCTTCAAAGAAAGAACCGAATTTTATGAATTGAAGCAGTTCGAGTTTTGAAAGACAAATTCGTTTCTGGGTAAAGGACCTGTAATAGATAATGTGTGTGAAAAGGAACATACGGCTAAGTTGGAAACGATTATTGAAGTAGCTTTAAAGAAAGGAAGTTCTGTCGTAGATTACTCCCAAATTCATGAACTCACGTTTCAACGGTCTGAAATAAGAGTCGAACAAAAGAAACCACCGGGTCGTCAGGTCGCATGACAAAGGAAAGAATTACAGTCTCCACAGAAGAAAGAAGAAGGAAAAGTTTTGTTGTGTAACAGTTGTGGTAAAAGCAACCATCTCTCCCAAGAACTGAAGAATCATTCGCGGCATTACAAGGGGGGAAACGTTATACTCATAGGGGTATCTATCAAAATAGACTTCCCTTCAGAACCAAACCAGAAGTTTTACAGGGGTTACAAGGGGTGATCAATTCCGTGGATGATATAGTAGTAACGGGAAAAGATAGGGCAAAGCACTTGAATAATTTGGAATGTGTTTCTGAAAGGTTTCCGTTTGAATTCAAAGAAATGTGGATTTTTTTAACCAGAAATCAAGTATTCAGGTCATTTCATTGATAAAGATGGTTTGCATAAAGATTTCGAAAAAACACGTGCAATGGTAGAATGTCCACGTCCAACTGATGTATCTCAAGTAAAGTCATATATGGGGATGATTAGCTATTATGGTAAATTTGTTAAAGATTTATCAACATTTTGGAACCATTATACAAGTTGTTGAGAAATGACATTGAGTTCGTCTGGACTAACGATTGTGAGCAAGCATTTTTGAAATATAAAGAGTTTGATCCGAATACTCCAATTAAATTAGTTTGCGATGCTTCTAAAATGGGTATTGGGTATGTATTATTACATATTATGAATGATGGAACTGAAAAATCGATAAGTTTTGCTTCACGAATTTTGAGTAGAAGCGTAATGAAATATTCAGTTATACACAAAGAAGCGTTAGCTATTTATTGGGCTGTACGCAAGTTTTACCAGTACTTAAAGGGAAATAAATTCATTTTATGCTCTGATCACAAGCCGTTTCTAGCATTATTCGGAGAATAGAAAGGAATACCACAAATGGCGGCTGGTAGATTACAGCGATGGGCAATATTTCTGAGTGGATTCAATTATACATTTAGTCATATCAAAGGTAAATAAAATGGAGGAGCGGACGGTTTATCACGTTCTCCTGTAGGATCGTTCAAACCACCTGCAGTTTTTCATGTTTATTTAAATTTGTTGATTGAGGATAAAATTCCTATCAAATCTGATGATATTATTAAAGAATTGAGAACGGATATCATCTTGAGTAGAGTTTATAAATATAATCAAGATGGTTGGCCAGAGATAGTTCCAGATGAACTCAAACCTTATTTTAGACCAATGTCAGAATTGAGCATAGATAATGGGTTGCTTATGTGGGGTTATAGAGTCTTGATACCGGGTAAATGTAGGAAACATGCTAGAGGAGATTCATCGAGCTCATTACGGAATGGTACGTATGATAACTCTGGCGCGGCAATATCTCTGGTGGCCTAATTTAGATTCGGAAATAGAAACTTAGTAAAAAATTGCGATTCGTGCATGATCAATTCTAAAACACCAAATAAATCAGTTTTGATCAAGTTCAACGACAGAAAACACGTATTCGAGCGTATCCATATCGATTTTCTGGGTCCATTTCGCGGTGAGACTTATTTGATTATCACAGATTCTTTTTCTAAATGGCCAGAAGTCTATGAAATATTCAAAATTGATTCCAAAAATACTATCAGTGAATTGAGAGATTGTTTTTCAAGATATGGTCTTCCAAATAGTTTCTCGGAATTCGAAAACTTTTGTACTTTCAATGGTATAAATCACTTAACTTCACACTGTATCACCCAGCAACGAATGAGGCTGCTGAGAATAGTGTCAATTCATTCGAAATTGGTATGAATGGATTTTTGACCGACAATAGTAATTCTCATGTCATGTCCACATCAGTTAGCAAGTATTTATTTTCATATAGAAATACACCACATACGGTAACTGGTGAAACACCATCAAAATTGATGTTTTCACCGAAAATAACAACTTTCTTAGATTTTCTCACTCGTTCAGCATCTGATAAAGCCAAAGAACGACAGATTAGATATCATCATGGTGAAATAATGACTTATTTTGAGGAAGGAGAGATAACATATGTAAGAGATTATAGAAATCCACAAAAGCCCTCATGGACAAAAGCAGTTATCGTTTCAAAATTGGGTTTAGAAAATTATCTTTGTAGGCCTGTAGGAAACGCAAGATAGGAGTGTAGAAGACATCTTGATCTGATAATAAAAGTTGGAAGTTCTTATACTAATGAAAATTCTGAAACTTTGAAGAAAGACTTTTCAGAACAGTAATTTTGAAAATTCTCAGATCAAGATAACTTCACCAACAACTTTGAGTAGATTCAACAGACAGATCAAAGCACCCGACCGCCTGAATCTATGATTTAGGATTATGAAAAAATACTTTAGGACGAAGGAGTGTAACATCTGTGGATCTAGCTGGAGGGTAGTTATATCTTGTAGTCACCCTGTATCGATTGATTAATATATATATATATATATATATTTATATATATATATATATATATATATATATATATATATATATATATATATATATATATATATATATATATATATATATATATATATATATATATATATATATTTTTTTATATATATATATATATATTTATATATATATATATTTATATATATATATATATATATATATATATATATATATATATATAAATTTAGATAGAACGACTGAAAATTGGTATGACAGTGGGGAATAACGGGGATCTTCAGTGTTGAAAAGCTCGGTCCAAAGTATTAAAGAGTTTTTCATATTTCAACCCTTGTGCTGACTGAAGATCCCCGTTATTCCCCACTGTTTATATATATATATATATATATATATATATATATATATATATATATATATATATATATATATATATATATATATATAAATATATATATATATATATATATATATATATATATATATATATATATATATATATATATATATATATATATATATATATATATATATATATATATATATTATATATATATATATATATATATATATATATTATATCTTGTAAGTAAGTTGTCAAACTGAATAAAGCTATTTCCAATTGTACGAACCAAGTTTCTCTCAGAAGCTAATATATAACACCCAAACATTGATTTCACATTTGAAACTGAACCAGATAATAAATTGAACTTTATAGACATCACAAAACATAAAAACAGTAGCAATTTGCAGTTCGTATCTATACCAACACAGACTGATCATGTCATACACAGCTCTTGAAACACCCCACTAACAGAAAATGGAAGCTTTTAATTGTTACATAAACCGGCTTCTAGATATTCCTTCACAACCTGCTGAAAATAACAAGGGAATGAACATTCTAAAACAATTAGCTTATAATAACGGTTATGATATAAATATGATCAATTCTCTAATTCCCAAATACAAAAATAAAAGAGAGAACAAACTTGCATACCCTTGAGACAAAGGAAAAATAATATTGCTCAAAAAGTGGCGAAGTATATAAAAAGTAGAGTAGAACATGTCAAAATTTCTTCCAGAACCATCAGCATCTTGAACAGACATTTGATCAATACAAAAGATAAAATTGACAAATTATCAAAAAACGGTATCTACAAATTGAAATGTGGTGATTGTAATGCAACATGTCGGTAGAATTTGTAGACCTCTGAATGTCCGTATAAATGAGCACCTGAAGGTTAACAAGCATAATTTCAGCCCCAGTATCAATTCCCAGATTTTACATGAGGTCACATCGAAGAACTATCATAGACTAAATTCACTTACTTACTTACATATAGAAAATAAATTACTCTACAACAATCTCTGACTGAATACAAAGAAAATCTGAACAGATCTTTCATTCCACTTCACATACGAAGGTTGTATACATTGAAACAATTCTAGGTTAGTTCAGAATTGTTGTTGGCTAACTTCTGTGCACTTCAAGTTGAACCGTAGAACCCTTCATTCATCTTCTTCTCATTCTTCTTCTTACCTATTTGTGTTCTTAAATTCATCTTTTCTGTGTTAATTAACGCTGGGGGTTGTTTTATTTTTATTTTCAAGATCATAAGTTTTACACTGTTTGTTACAGTTTTATACATTTGAACCATTTTAACTTTGTGAATGTCTGCACTGTATGAGTTGAAATAACATTCAAATATATAAATTATATAAAATTAACTCAATATTGATGAAGAAGCATATAAGATCGAAAGTATCAATGAATTGGTGGTGTTGTTATCTAAGTTATTTTGGACAGGTAACATTTGCCGTTCGGAAATCTGTTTCAATGAAATATATTCGGATCGTAGGGTAAAATTACACCAATATTGTAAATAGTGATGGGATGGCTCTAAAAAAATCACATGCATTATTGTACGAATCCTCAAATGGCCCAAACACAGCAACATATAACGGCTGCATGTATATGACTTTCGTGAGGTGGAAACATATGTAGTATAATATGATTTTCTTTTTTTTGCATCACATGGCTTCCATGATCATCATGAATCGATGAAATGCATGTGATTTGAAATTATCCAAATCTTTGGGAAACATTCACGTGGCTAGCCGATTCACTTATACAGCAAGTCCTAAGGAGCTCTCAGGAGCACCATTCATAATATCGGGTTTTCAATATACTCTTGGTAAAATGGAAAATGCTGGAATGAAGTTTCCTGTAGCCCAAATTATTGAGCATAAGGTAACCTATTCTATTTCAGCGTTCGTAGAATGGTGAATCTGTTGAAAACCTTCCTCTGCAATGATCCTTCTACAAATATGAAATCTGTTTCAATGCTACTACCATTAGCTAAAAAGGATATATTTCGCGAAATTTCAACGAACATTTGAACGTGCGCTGTACTGTTTGACCTGATTTTGGAGGGTTTGTGGCTTTGTGGCTCCACACCAACCTCTTCAACAGCTGTTCTAATTGTGAACCGATGCCAAATAATCAACATAACTGCTTTAGACATTTCCTCATGAATAAAATTGCACTGCAACGAAGCATCTGAATCATAAGGAGAAAACAACATTTGTTATCAGAGCCATTTGCACTAAGTACTTTGATTACTGTTTATTTATGAGGGAAGCTTAAGGTACAGTATTTTCATATGCATGGACTATCTATTCTGAGTACGCCTGTATGTCTCAGTAATGTTTGTTAGTGATAACCTGTGATATTTTTTTTATATATATCCTGATGTTTTTTTTGTGTTGTTTATACCTATAATATTTCACTTTCATTTTAAAATATTTTTAAATATGTCATATTTTACTATTCGAATGGCTTGCCAAAAACATACTTGTAACTTGATCGAATAAATCTATCTATATATCTAGCTATAACGTTAAATATGGAAATTATAGCTGCAGGCATTTCATAAATGGATAATTCGTCATGTACACTACGATAATGAAAAAGATGCGTTTTTTTGGTCTTCGAACGTACACATTCAACACTGTCTCAACCTGTACCCAAAGTAACATCCATCCTAGCCAAAGAACCTCTTAATGAAAAAGTAGAATCTAATAGTTCGGTGAAACTGCATATCAATTTATCATTCTGATATGGGCCGTTAGTGAATACCTCCATAGGAAAAAGACCTTACGAATATCAAAACCATAACAGAATTAATCCATCTCCAGGCAACACCCGATACATGAAATAAAAAGAAAAATGATATTTCATCTTTTTGACAAAACTCCCTTGATGTCCTTGAGAAATTACTGCGAGAAATCCCACGAAAGCTGGATAATTTGATTCATCTCCAAAAGTTCCAAGAACGGGAACAAATTCAGTTCACGAAACGTCGAAAGAGTATGAAGAAGCATATTTTGATTGAGTCTTCTTATATGAAGTTCTAATTAAATACTTTTCTTTTTCATAAAAAAATCATTTGGTGTAAGCAGTAACTTATCGAAGAAAACTAGATTATTGCACTCCTACACTTATATAAATTCCTTGATTCATTTGATTTTATTTTGAATATTTTGAAGAGATATGAAGAAATGTCAACAAGTATTCCTTCACAAAAAAAAGCTTCAAACAAATCATCTTGAAATTATTTGCCTAGAATGATTCACAATATTTTCCCATCCATAATTCTTAGGGAATAGCTTCAATTGTGGAAAATCCAGTAAACTCAATGGAATACTGATTATCGTCTTTTGAGGGATTCAAGACATGTTGATTCTTTCAGAAAATCATTAATCGAATCCTAGGAAACAATGTAATTTTTGAAACAATATTTTCTCGTGAGTAATGTCCAAGTTTATTTATTGTTCCAGATACTGGCCTAATTTTAAACTTGTGTTTTATCGTGATTATAAATCAGCGCGCCGGAAATTGAGGGATGCCCACAAGTCCTAAAGTATTGATCGCACACTTCAAAGTTTACAACTATCTGCTGAAGGAAGCACTAGGCAAAGTCATTAAATCTTCGTTGAGGTTTCAGTTTTGTAGAAATTGCAGGAACAAGAGAGCTTGATTGATGTCTCAGTTTATGCATAAGTTTATTATACCGTCTGCACAATTTGCATTTCTCATAGTCCCATACGGAATATAATTTTATAAATTGAGCAGGAATGTCATAAATAAGAAAATGATTGGATGTTTCCACCACTTACTTGGCCATAATTTTTATCTCTTTTCCTCTTGCTCCAAACGTTGGATTCCAATTCAATAATAGGAATAATATTAATATAATTGTTATCCACGGAAAATCAAAACACAGTGAAGTGAAATGAGAAATATACATCTCAGAAAATTGTAAAAAAGTCAGAAATGATTATTGTTTGCGGTGGTCTTTCACTTATGAAGCCACCATTTTTACCACATCAAAAATTACCTTGATGAGGGAATAAGTTATGAATGATTGAGGAATGAGTTATAAATAACCAATATATTCAAATGTTTGAAAATCAGAAAAACTCAGGAATGTGAAGTTTTTTCACAAAAAAAGAAGAGGTGGATAAAAATTCTTACCATTTCAAGTTCATTATTTTTTAAATCACTCTACTTATAATTCCTCATAGTATAGTTCACCCCGGTTACTTGAGCAAAAAATTCAGCAATATTTTTATACGTAACCCTGCTAGCCCATATTTCGTCAGAACGTCCATAAAGGAGAATAATTAAAAATGTCATGAAGAAATCCAAATTACCGAGCGTCGGGGGCGGTTTGGCGACGGCAATCTTTTTATTGGACATTCTGCCACCTTCAAATTTCATCATAGCGTTTTTGAGAGAGAAAAATGAGCAATGTCATTGACAAATCCGAGTAACCAAGCGTCGGGGGCAGGAGGGCGGCGGCAATATTTTCATTAAAGATCCTGCCACCACCATATTTTGTCAGAGCGTTCATGGAGGGAAATAATGCACGAACGATTCCATCAACAGAAAAAAACTACCGAGCGTTGGGGGCGGTTTGCCCTCAGAAATATTTTTATTAGAGATCCTACCACCACCTTTCGAGAACGTCCATGAGGAGCGGGGGGGCGGTTTGGCTTCGGCAATATTTTCATTAGAGATTCTGCCACCATCATATCCCGTCAGAACGTTCATGGTAGAGAATAATGGAATACTCCGTGGAGAGAAAAAATTTACCGAGCGTCGGGGGCGGGTTGGCCTCAGCAATATTTCAATTAGAGATTCTGCCACCACCATATTTCGTCGGAGCGTTCATGGAGGAGGATAAAGCACGATTCCACCAACAGAAAAAATCACCGAGCGTCGGCAATATTTTTATTAGAAAACCTGCCACCGCCATATTTTGTCAGAATGTTCATGATGGAAAAAAATGAAATATTCCTTGGAGAGAAAAAAATTGCCGAGCATCGGGGACGGGTTGGCCTCAGCCATATTTTTATTAGAGATCCTGCCACCACCATATTTTGTCAGAGCGTTCATGAAGGAGGATTATGCACGATTCCATCAACAGAAAAAAATTACCGAGCGTCGGGGGCTGTATAGGGCGGCAATATTTTCATTGGAGATCCTGCCACCACCATATTCTGTCAGAACGTTCATGAAGGAGAATAATGGAATAATCCATAGAGAAAAAAATTACCGAGCGTCGGGGGCGGTTGGCCTCAGCAATATTTTCATGGATCCCGCTACCAGCAAATTTCGTCAGAGCGTCCACAAAGGAGGATTATGCACGATTCCATCAACAGAAAAAAATCACTTCCCCATGGAATATTTCATTATTTTCTATCAGAAACGCTCTGACGGAATATGGTGGTGGCAGGATCTCTAATAAAAATATTTTGCTGAGGCCAAACCGTCCCCGACGCTCGTTATTTTTTTCTCTCTAGGGATTATCTCATTATTCTCCATCATTAACGTTCTGACGGAATATGGTGGTGGCAGGATCTCTAATCAAAATATTGCAACCTCCTTACCGCCCCTGATGCTCGATAATTTTTTTCTGTTGATGGAATCGTGCATTATCCTCCTTTATGAACGCTCTGACGGTATATGGTGTTGGGGGGATCTCTAATAAAAATATTGCTGAGGCCAACCCGCCCCCGACGCTCGGTAATTTTTTCTCTCCACAGAATATTTGATTATTCTCCATCATGAACGTTTGGTGGTGGCAGAATTTTTTTCTTTTGATGGAATCGTGCATTATCCTCCTTCATGAACGCTCTGACGGAATTGTGTCAAGTATGAAAAATATCACCCGATATAAATATAGCAATCATTTCTTTTTCAAAATTCAGAATTAAATTTAATAATAATTAAGCCCAGAGTTGAAAATTCCATAGTTCATTTATTTATTAGTAATTCATCATTCAGTATCACATTTATTGAAATACAGTATTTCCTGCATATTCAGAGTTCATCGCCGTTCATTAACAGGTGTCGGATTACAATTCAATTCCTGAGTACTGAATGGCAAGGCTACTGATTCTGCAATAGAAAGCGCAATAAATCATGACTCAACGATATTTTTAATATAAATTGAAATGATTGTTTTTGGCTCGGTTCTTTTTATTGTGCCTGTTTATGCTGCCAGTCCATGATGACACATCTCCTTCTCTGGGTTGTTATTATAATGTAAGTGTTACTTTTATTGATTTGTTTTTTGGAACATAGCCCCATTGTTCACTTCACTGTTTCTGTATTCACCATTGTGTTATTTTTGCCCTTTTATAATTTCCAATAAACCATAATAGTTTTCACTTAACTTTTTTTATTTCACTATACCAGGGTGGTCACAAGTCACAATCACAGGATTAAAATGTTTTAACCTCTCGCAATCCAAGCAAGATAATTAGTGGGCACCCTAAACAGTTAAGGGGCCAGGGTTTCACAGGGTCACCCAAAGTAGGGCGTGAAATTATGGTGGTGGCAAGATCTTCAATGGAAATATTGACGCCGTCCTCTCGCTCCCGATGCTCGGTAATTCGGATTTTTCGATGACATTGCTCATTGTTCTCCCTCAAGAAGGCTCTGATGAAATTTGAAGGTGGCAGAGGGGGAGTATAGTCATCACTATATATTTTCATTATTCATATATTTTTTCACTAACACAATACTCACCAATAAAATCCACATCGTGGATTTTTAAGATGATTGAGGTGGAATTATATTTCTCCAATAGTTTCTACTCGAAATCTTCTACGAATGACATGCGTGGTTTGATTTATATATTACATTTGGTATATGTTTTCTACTTGAAACTTACTACGAGAAAAAATGTTATTTTTCGTACAACTCTTTCATTATTTTCAGTTTAAAATTTTTTTCACCAATTTCCAGCTTTAACTCAGAACGTCAAAAGCAATGCATTTATCGGCTACATGGTTGGTTGGTTGGTTGAAAGCTGACGAGCCAGAGACAGGGTTGGCACTCAGCTTCCCTTGACACTGCGACCAGCTGGGGTCTATTGTATCACTCTGTCGTCAGTGGTTCCTCATTCGAACAGGTTTGTGCCTTTAATTAGGTTAAGAAGCCTGTTGATAAGGTTCTTCGGATTAATGCCTGTTTCCGGGCTGATCTCTCCAAAGGTTCTATGTCGCCTACTACTTAGGGAGTAACAGTCGAAGATAATATGAGAGGCTGTTTCCTCCTCTTCATCACACAGCCTACACTCCACGGTTTCCCTGCGTACTCCCATGGTGTTTACGTATTTTCTTAGGCCGCAGTGTCCAGTCAACAGACCTATTATTATATGAGCCTTCGTTCTGTTCAGGTTCAGAAGGTCAGCCGTCAGTGTCCGATTTGGATGCCCTACCATGACTTTGCTGTGTATTTGCCCGACAGTTTGATCCCAATATTGTTGGTGTCTTCTTTTTATCCACTCGTCGATCAGGGTCCTGCATCGGTTTTTGCTAATCCCATGTGCAGGTTCAGGCCCTGTGAATAGCGTTTCAGATGCTTGTCTAGCTAGCTGGTCCGCTACAGAACCAAAAGCCAAAGTTGAGATTCAAAATTAAAATGATAGAAGTTCTCGGAAATAAGAAAATAGTGGCTCATACGTCGAAAAGTCTAAATATTTCCTGGAGACCATCAAATATATTGACCAGAAAATCGTTTCATCAGCTTCAACGAAGAGAGACTCCACACACTTCACATCCGTTAGCATCATCAAAAGGAAACTTGAAGGGGTTAACCAGTTCCACCTTCCCGTCCAAGCAATATTGGAGATACAGTGCTGCCTACACAGCTCATATTTCCACGAAAAGGGCCAGTTTGTCATCCAAGATGACGGACTTTCGATGGGATCTTCTTTATCTTCAATAATCGCCAAGATATCCTTGAAAAATAAATTTGCTATATGACAGGCAGAATACAAACTGAAACTGTGGTTGTGGTAAGTGGATGTCATTTTCATCATATGGAATGTGGATGAACACCTTCAAGGATAAACAGCATGAGGAATTCCATCAAGTTCATAATGGAAAGGGTTACTCTACGTTTCTTCAATGTGAATGTTGAGAGACAATACAATGACATCCACCTCTGTTTATAGAAAAATTATTCAATGGTGAATAGTATATCCATGTGAAGGATACTGCAGCAAATGATTATCATCATGAGCTCTCACTAGAACAGAACAAGATATCCCTGCCAGAATTGCTAATATATTGCCCGATGTAATAACACTCCGGGAAGGAGACATAATAGGAGTATGCGAGCCAGTTGAGTGGGTAGCAGATTGCAAATCAAGCGGATACCCGGATAAAAGAGGCACGGCTGATGACATACTGACAACCATGCCGCCATGAAATTAATTGCCAAGAAAAGTGTGGAATTCGAGTTTATGAACCATCCTAGTCAAGTCTATCAAATTCAACAACCATCCAGATCTTCTGTTGTGAGACGTTAAAACTTGTCGAGAAAATTACCAATGGCGTAATCGAAGAATCATCGAGTCCATGGTCCGCACCGGGGGTACTGGTTTCCAAGAAAGATAAATCTACAAGATTCTGTGTGGATTCAAGAGAAACTTCAGCTGCAGGTTTGCATCTATCGTGTTGAAGTTTTTGTGCTGATTTTTCATTGCCGCCTCCCAATAAAAATCCAACATTTTACCTCAATCTGGAAAATAAAGGGATTTTCCTGGATTTTGGAGACTGAAAATACAGTCCCAAACTCGTAAATTTTCAGTTTTGAAAACTAAATGACAAAATATTTCAGATTTTGCACCAACGAAGAGTTCTCGAATTTCTGTTTATAATATGTATCATTATAAAAAAACAGAACTGGGAGATATAAAATATATAACGAAGGGAATTTGAAAAACTAGTTTTTGACAAGAAAATGAAGTGAACTGAATATAGAAAGTTATAGCGTTTGAATCAGCACAGAAAAGATTATCAATCCATTTCTTTTTATTTTCTCAGCAAGTCTAGAAAATGACATATTTATACAGGGTGGGGCACCCCATACGACAC
Source organism: Gonioctena quinquepunctata (assembly GCA_018342105.1). Classification (NCBI taxonomy): domain Eukaryota; kingdom Metazoa; phylum Arthropoda; class Insecta; order Coleoptera; family Chrysomelidae; genus Gonioctena; species Gonioctena quinquepunctata. The sequence goes on along the minus strand of JAFIRS010003736.1, from coordinate 1,802 downwards.
GGTCCCTGTAAACCAAACCGTTAATTTTTTCGGGAATTTCTTCATTTCATTATATGTATATTGATTAAGGCTGCAAAATGAAATTATTTTGGAGTCTACAGGGTGACTCAAAAAGGTGTGACATATGTATGTACTATGAACCTAACTATAACCGTTCTCGAGTTATTGAATTTTTATGAATTGGAAACTAAATAACATCGAAATGAATAGAAATCATCCCTTCCAATTCTGACCAAGCATGTAAGAGGTTTTGGACAATTGATTTCGATAATACCCGTTTCTCAATACTATACCAAATGTTCAAAAATCATGTCACTTTTTTATAATTTCGGACAAAGATAACTTTGTTATTTTGAATTGAACACCCTGTATTTTTTTGGTCTGAACAATATAAAATTCAATTATTTTTCATTTCATATTGAGGTCATCTATACCTAACCTGAATAGTTTTTCAGATATTGGCTTTTTCAAATAGTAGTTCCTAGAATTCTTATTGACAGTTATTGTGTTTTACGTTTTTCAAAACATTCACTGAATTATTAGCGTCGAAAATGAAAACTTATCCCATTCAAGAGCGGATAGATATGATTTTAGCGATTGGTGAGTGTTAAGAGAATTGCCTTTTGGCGTCGAGGATGTATGCCCTAGACTATCCAGACCGGAATCATCCAAACAAGTTGGTTTTCAAACGATTGCTACATCAATTTCGTAGGACTGGAAATGTAGCATATGAAAAGGCAAATAGACCAAAACCTATAATTGGAAATGAGGAAAATGAATTTCTAATTATGGGATCAATCATAGGAAACCCTCATACGAGTCAACGTAAGATCGAGAAAGATACAGGGATAAGCATACAGAGCATTTCTAGGGTAATAAAAAAATAAAAATTTCACCCGTACCGAATTTAGATGCACCAGGAATTATATGAAATAGACTTCCATCGACGAATCGAGTTTTGTCTATGTGTTCTGGACAAGTTTAGTGAGGATGAACATTTTTTGGATTCCATTTTATTTTCTGATGAATCTAATTTTCATAACAATGGCTTAGTGAACAGACACAACTTCCATTATTATAGTGATGTGAATCCTCATTTTTACCGCACTCTGGATCACCAGAAAAAATGATCTGTTAACGTGTGGGGAGGAATTATAGTTTCACAAGTTATAGGACCATACTTTTTTTATGGAAACTTGTCATGGGCGCACGGGGTGGACTTATATGAAAAATCACACACCTGTCCACCAATTGTTATGGGTTGCTCCACACTCGAGATGTTAATTAATAAAGTGACTAACCGCCTACCAAAGGGTAGATGGTCGGTGGTTTTAATAATTACCCCAAGTATGTATTGAAAGGGAGATCTTAATCGCCCAGGGAGTGGTTAATCAAAGAGGTCTTCGATTTACCTAGAAGAAGATCTAAGAGCGGCTTTAGACTTCCTCTCTGCCCTGAGAGATAGTTGAGCGTGGGTTGTTCATTTATCATTCAGATTTACAGACCCACTATTATTTGAATTCACAGGAAATAATGCAAGGGACAGAGTAAATAAAATGAATATAATTAATCTAATCTTGAAATACATGCACAATCATATAACATAACCAATTAAAACCAAATAGGCTATTTCGCTAATAAACAATTATAGAAGATGATAGTATGTCAAGTTTTGGTCTACATAAGGGTAGTCACTAATATCAATATTTCTCTTCATTTTTATCCCTTTTTACTTTCGACTAAGGACTAACACATACCCTGTATATCATAGTAACCAAAATATTTAGGAATAAGGTACTAGG